>JAMZAV010016369.1:0-10577 GCA_024449915.1 Sweltsa coloradensis | reverse complement strand
TAATTGTTATGTTTTAAACCCCGTCTGGGCCCGGGGTAGAATCTGACCCAGACTTGCTCTGCAATCAAAAAAGGAAAGGGGAAGGATTAAAGTACACTAGGAAACGCTCAGTTGGACGCGTTGTTGACGAGCACCGTACGTGCAAACGACCCGAGTAGCTTTCCCAAAATGTTACATCCCAAATAATTTTAAGGTCTTGACCGATTTAGCAAAAAATTTGAAAATGGAAGAATGAATAAAAATCCCCCGCCATCTAGAGCCCCTTGAATCATTTTTTGGGAAAACTATTTTAACTTTTGATTATTTCTAGGGGGCAGTACATAGTGCCCAAACTCTTGTTCGACTTTTGTTGCCAGGGTAACGTTATTTTTTGTTAAAATTTAAATTTCACCCAAACTACTTATCGGATTAAACAAAAATTAACATATTCTGCCCGGACGGAATTCTAAATGTTTTGGCAACCTCAGATTTTGTGCCTTTTATTTTTTAAAACAACTTTAATTCTTTAATGTAACTTTTAACTTTTTTGAACGATTTTCCACAAAACTAATGGCATTCAATGGGAACGAAACTTGCTGATGGTCAAAATTCAACTCGATCCGGCCTCCGTTCGACCGCTATCATGAGCAAAAAAGCTGAGCGCTTTCCGTTTATGGTAAAGGGACTTTTTTTATAAATTTAAATTTCCCTCTACAACTTTCGGGTCAAAATAAAATAACATATTCTGACGGGCGACTTCTAAAGATTTGGCCACCTCAATTTTGTCGCCGTTTTTGTTTGAAAAAAAATTTCGATTAACTTTTAATGTAACTTTTTTAAATTTTTGAAAAAATTTGCCACAAAAACTATACCAACCCGCCCAGGTGGTTTGGGACAGGCAAAATTTCAGGTCGACAGAGAAAAAGGTGCGACCTGTCCGAAGCAGTAAAAAAAAAAAAACAAAAAAAACAGACATTCGAGCCATAAAGTCAATGGAGACGCTCGCTACGGGGTCTAATCAAAAACCCCGAAAATCATTATCCCCCAAAATGCAAAACGCCGAAAAACATAAACACACTTCGGCGTTCGCACTTTCGGAATTTTCACTTTCTGGCTTTATGTTTTGGCGTTTACATTTCGGGTTTTTACATTTCGGGGTTTTTACTTTCGCTAATCTGCACCTTTGGGGTTTTTACATACGGGGAACCCGAGTTCTGGAAATTTCACTTTCTGTTTTTCGTACTTTCGGGTTTGAACATTCGGGGTTTTTGCTGTTCGGCGTTTTCTACTTTCGGCGTTTGCACTTTCGTTATTTACACTTTCGGGGCTTTTCACTTTTGGACCCCTCATATTTTACGTCTGTGCTTGTTTTGTTTTCTTATTCTGATTGGACCAGTATTTTATGGTAAAACCCGCACCCCCAACGCTCGCTGTTTATGCCCCTAGACCTGTACACACAATGATAGGAAAGCTTGGGTGGACAGTAGCTGGCGTTTATATGACTGCTTCCGTCTGAAAGGGATTATAAAAGCACAAAGGCTTGGTGTCCCAAGGGTTGGCGACATTGAAGCTTTGACAAACAATGGCATTGTTTGCAAACCAAGACTGCATAATTATTTCTAAAAGTGGTGAAAGAGGTCGAAACCAGTTTATGATCTTTTACTAATTGTAACAGAATTTCAGTGGCGTAGGGTGCGCCCGGGCAGCCCGAGCGCAACCGGGCCCCGGGCAATAATTTTAAATTGAAATATTAACATTTAAAATGCAAAAGGATATATTCAAATGGAAATTTTATAATATAAATACGGTAGTTCCCAAAATTTTACAAACATTTAAGCTTTCACCCTTACAAAATTGGAAATTGCATCCTCAAAAAATGCACTGTAAATTGTAAAGCATTTTTTATTCTCGCAAAATCTTCGTGGGCGTTCACTAAATTAAATTGGATTTCCCTCGTTCTCTTAGCTTGTTATAGTTAGCTAATTTTTATTTACTTTTTAGTCATTGTCGTCACAAAGCTGATTTTAGTTTTTTGTGACATGTTACATTAGATTCAAAAAATAATCTGGTTTTTCAACACTGTAAGATAATCCCATACAGCAGTAGCGAAACTACGGGGGGGGGGGGGGGGGGCGATGGGGGCACAATTTTATAACAACATTATAAAGTAAACTGACAATCTGCACAATTTTATATATTATCTACAAACCAAACGCTAAAGCCTAGTAGAAAACTACCATTTGCAATGTTAAAAATAAAATAAATTCTGGGGCTATGCGCCCCAGAACAGCACTTGCTGCCCCCCACCCCGAATATCAGGATCCATATTTATTTAGTGGTTCAAAAAAAAAATCACCCTAAAAAAAAAGATCTAGTTACCCACTGATATACAGAATCGCAGTAAAATTTAAAATCGTGATTGCAAATGATATGAAGATGTATGGTTTTTAGAACCCCGTCATTTTTTAGATACAAAATTCGATACTCTTAGTGAAACGTGTGAAAGGTCAAGGGGACAAAAGTTAATTTTTTGGTGATTCACCGTCTTGTTTTCCTGTTCCAATTTCTTAACTTCCATATAGTCAAAACTAATCACAATTACTATGATTTGATAATAAGCAATTACATTTTCGATCGGGAATAAAATGGATAAAAGAACTTTGCTGATGACCTTATGACGTTGTAAAAAATTGCTTTCAATTGCAATTGCATACAGTTTTCAATATCTTTTTAATAACTTGTTGCCCATATTCTCGGATGAAATACATTTATTAATAGTGTACCCCGGGTATATATAGTTTTTTAAAACCACTTTTTTCAGCTTACTGTTTTTTTTTAGTTTGTTAATCTTCGTTAAATTCTATGGAATTTTACGGATTATTACGGGTTTGCCGAATCTCGTACGCTCAAGGTTAGGCCTACCCAAAATTCCGCTCGGAGATTGAGTAAAGGGTAACCTTTGCAATCTTTACACGTATTTCGTACTAACTATGTTTTTCCATAGTATAGTACCCTTTTCAAACAGGTTTCTATAAATTGTTTAATACTAGGAAAAACGCTAAAGTCCCGCCGCGTTGATGGATGAGCTTTTTAAAATTTTAGTTTGCATGGGATATCTTTACTTTTGCAAGTTCTTGTTTTGCTGCCTACGCATTGTAGCTGATTGTTGTCAAGTTTCTTTTGTTACCCTGTCAATTGGTATTATTTACCGTTAAAAACTTATATTAAAGCTTTATTTTTTATAGATTCGGGCCCAACTATTTAAACTTTTTCTTTTAAAGGTATACATCACCATAACCTTAATGTACATGTATAATATAAAAACGTTGTAGCCCCACCAGTTTGGTCAAAATTGGGCCCAAATGGCACGAAAATATCGCACTAAAAATCGAAAAAAATCGTAAAAGTACGATATTCATGAGAAATATTTCTTCGATTGAAACCACAAAACAATACACCTCTAAGTTCAGAGATTTCAAAGGTCCTGTTAAATTTTCATCAAGATCGGATATGCCGTTTGCCTGGTAGAGATTTAAAAAACAGAAAAAAAAACAAACAAAAACAAACAACAAAAAAAAAAAAAAAAAACACCGAGCAAATTTTTTGGGGGTCAGTGAAATTGAAGTCTCGCTTCGCTCATCCAACAATCCAGAAATTACAAAATTTATCCCGATCGGGTTTGAACCAAGGTCTCCCACATTTCGGGTATAAAGGCGACGACGACGACGACGTGAGAAACTAGGGCGCTTCAACCGGTTAGGTCATATTGCGCCGCCTGTGAATGAAAGGAAATGAGAGAGTGAATGCAGGTATGTTTGATGATTAGATTGTTTTCTAAGTGTATAAATAACAAATAAATTGATGATGAAGAAAGTAATGCAAATAAAAGTTATGTATGTAAATAAAAATAAAGAAAAAAAAACAAAATGTGTAAGATGTGATTAAATTTTGTTAAATAATTACAATGGATGAGAAATTTAGAAAGTTTGTCGCCGTTATCATATGATAGAAGTTCTTCATATGATTGGGAGAGATAAAAATTGCGTGCGCAATGCATCTATTTGGCACATTCTGCTAGCATATGATGCAGGGTTAAAGGTACATCACATGTGTCACATATGGGAATAACCTTTTCTCTGTTAAGAGATATCCGTGTGTAAGGCGTGTATGGCCTATACAAATTCTAGACAATACCACCTCTTCTCTACGTGAGAGTCGAGACGTAGGTGGACGAATTTTGTAGTCAATGTGGGCATCACACATGAAATTTGTTTATTTTGCAACACATCCCACGATGCTTGTCGCAAATCCAACAATCTTTGCTTGTATCCACTCTTGACATCTGGAACGGGAACTAGATTGAAATCGACGTCGCGACGCTGGGAAGCTTCCTTAGCAGCCGATCAGCGTGTTCTTTTCCCTCTATGCCACGTGTCCAGGTATCCGCAAAACTCTATTATATATCCCTTAGAGGTTAGTTTTTCTAAATAGAATTGGATGTCTTGTAAAAATGATGACTAGAATACATGAGTTTTATAGCTTAAAAGTGAACTTAAGCTATCTGAACACAAAAGGTATTCTCCACAACGACAGCGTAGAATGTATTTAAGAGCTTCAGGGATGGCGAATAACTCTGCAGTGAAAACTGAAAAACCGTCCGCTTAGCCTGAAACGTTTCAGTTAAGGTGGAGCAATAAAAGGCACTTCCAACCTTGTTGTCAATTTTGGAGCATCTGTGAATACCAAAGAAAACCTTTGATGTTCATGGCAAATCTTTCTCAAGTTAATTTTGAATACCCTATCGCAAGTAGAGTTTTTATCAAAACGACAAAGGTCAAATATAATAATCGGCTCTGGTGGTAACCAGGGGGGGTTATTGCTAAATACAAAATAAAAACTTTTGGCAGATGAAATTCTATAAGATTAAAAAAAAAAGTTACATCTTAATCCCGTTGGAAGAGATGCCTTGGGTTTGTTATCAAAGTGTCTGCATATGTCGTGTTAAAAACATTCCGATTTGCGGGGATGGTTAGGCATAGCTTTAATTTTCATTACATACTACCCATCAGAGGTTTTCTCCGTTCTGCTAAGGAGGACACACCTGACTCGGCATACAAGCTGACTACCGGGCTTGTTCGAAATGCACCAAGAGCAATACGAAGACCACAATGGTGGACAGTGTCTAGAAGTTTAAGGTTTGTTACTTGCTGAAGAGTATACGAAACATCCATAGTCCATTTTGGAGCAAACTAGAGATCCGTAAATTCTCAACATGCAAGTCCTATCTGCACCCCACGATGTATTACTGAGAACTTTCAATAGGTTGATTTTCAACATGCATTTTTTGCGTAACTCAACAACGTGGTCTTTCCAATTTAGCTTTTTGTCAAAAACCATGCCGAGAAGACGGCCCATTTGTTTTAAATAGAAGTTCTACATTTTTTAAACGATAATTTTTGGGTCATTTTGGATTCCTTGAAGACGGCAAAAGTGAATGCACTGAGTTTTTTCGGGAGAGAATCGTGTCCCCCGCTTTGGGAGCCCATTCACTTATATTGTTCAATCCAATTTGCACCCTGTCTTTGAGCTGTTGAAAAAATTTACCGATCTGTAGAGATTCCCAGGTCATCTACAAATAGGCAACGACATTAGGCTCTTTGGATACAATCCACCACACTGTTTTTCCAAAAGCAAACAGTGATACCGACAAGAAACCGAGCCTTGTGGTACACCTGTTTCCAGTGAGAACGAGTCTGACAAAAATTGTTAACACACGCACTTTGAAAGTTCTATCTTTTAAAAGTTTTCTAAAAATTTTGGCATGTGCCCTCGAAAACCCCACTCGTGAATCTGTTGAAGAATTATATCTCCATGTTGTATCGTATGCTTTTTCAATGTCAAAAAGCACACCAACAACATGTTGTTTTGCAACAAACCCTTCTTGAAAAACGTCTCTAATCGAACCAAGTGGTCGATGGGTGCAACGACGTTGACGAAATCCAATTGGAGTTCGCCAATAAACCGCGTGTCTCCAGCAACCACATTGTCGTTTGTTGATCATCTTTTTGAATAATTTGCAAAAGCAACTTGTCAGAAAAATAGGGCGATATGAAGTCGGCATCGACTTATCTTTGTGGGTTTGAGAAGTGGAATTAAGATGGCACTACGGGCCCAAATATCGGGAAATATGTCAGACAACCACAAAATATTAAAAAATAAATAAAAACTTTTCCCAAAGAGGGATCAGTCAGGTGCACAAACATGTCGTTGTGCATTTTGTCTTCTCCCACAGATGTGCGACGTAATTGGGTTAACGCCATACGGAGTTCCCACAAAGAGAACGCTCTGTTGTATGGCTCTCGTTTTCAGATGAAAAAATTAAGTTTCGGAGCTTCTGTAACTGCTGTGTGCTAGAAATTCTGCATCATATCGTGCATTACTGGGTTACCGATGCAAAAATTGTACCCAGTACTGAAGCCACATCTGCTGGAGTAGTACTAATTGCCCGCCATCCTTGATAGCGGGTATGGTGTTTACCTGACCGTCCACTAATTGATTTAATCCTTTTCCACACCATCGTGGAAGAGGTGCTGTAATTTATAAAAAGATACATACTCTTGCCATGACTGCCTCTTACTATGTTTTATAATTCGTCTCGTTTTCGCTCTCTCGTGCTTGAAATTGATTAAATTTTTCAAATGTAGGAAATGTATTTAATTTTTTAAAAGCTGCTTTCTTTGCCTTGATGGCCAATGCACAATCTTTGTTCCACCCGGGGACGACACGACGACGTTGTTTACCACTAGTCAGTGGTATACTGGCATATGCTGCATCAAGCAAGCATTTACTCACATTATTTACAAGCACGTTGGGGTCAGAGAACTAGTAAAGTCCACCTTGGCAAAGAGACTTCACTAATTTTTTCCCGGAACTTTCCCCAATCAGCTTGCGCAAGTCTCCATCCCTGACCTGGATTGTGTGGCCTATTGTTTTTTTAATACATTCACCTGAATTGGAAAATGATCACTTCCATGTAAATCATCAAGCACATTTAGCTCGAGATCAAGCGCTAGCAATGGTGTACACATGACCCAAATCTATGGCTGAAAAAGTGCCAGAATGTGACGTGAAATGAGTCATCTGGCCCGTGTTCAACAATGAAACATCATTGTGTTGTAGAAAATCTGCTACAACACAACCCCGTTGATCAGAAACTACTGATCCCCAGTCAGTATGGTGAGCGTTAAAAACACCACCCAAAAGATTACGGGTCCATGTAGTTGATCCGACAATGCCTCCATATCGCGTCTGCTAATGATTAATGGTGGTGGAATGTAAATACAGGGATAATGTGGGTTACATTTGGAAAAGTAAGCTGTAAACGGCGACGGGTGAAGGCGAGTTGTCATGGAATTTGAGTGGCATACACAGAGTCATGCACCCGAATGGCAACACCTCCCTGTGCAAAGTTCACCTCCTTATAAATCCTTACGGTAGATTGTATAACCCTTAACCCGTAGGGTTATCAGTTTGGTTTGAAAAAAGTTTCTTGTAATAAAAAGATCAAGGGTTGGTGTTTTGTAAAGAGTAGCTGTAGCTCTTCTAGATTTGCAAAAGAATCCTCTACAATTCCGCGTTATTAGTGTAGTCATTTAAGTTTGTAGATGTTTTATGTATCTTAAATACAGCTGTTATTTTTTTAAATTTTACCTTTGTGGGTTTTTAAAATATCAAAAGGATTCTCATCCATTAACCGAACCTCCAACGTCATCAGTAGTGACGACTGGATGGGCTTTTTTTTTTGGTTGGGAATCTTTAAAATCCTCTTTACTTTGGGGCCCACTAAAACCTCTAATGGTTTCTGTGTTTTTAGACTTTTTGGTGATTTAGGTAAATTTTTCTTCAACTTGAACATCAACATTGCTGTTGACGTCCTTTCTGTTGATTAAATTTACCTAAATTTTCCACTCGGAATTTGAGATCGAGTCAGGGAAATTAACTCTTGTAAGAGTTTTCCCTGCTCCTGTTGTTTTTCTTTGATTGTTTCTTTTAATTGATCTTGTAGGATTTCTGTATCACAAGCAATGCTTCAATAGTTTTCCCTTTTGCTTTTGGCGTCTCCTGAACCAAGGTGATGTCTTCAACATGGCTGGTAGCCGCATCACTTTTGGGATTTATAGGTTTGGGTTTAGAGATGTTCTGTGTTGTTTCCTGATTTGTTGCAATTATGCCTCTACTATTTGATGTTACAGCTTGGCGCAAATGATACTGGAAGATTAGATGGTGTGGTAATTTGTCTATACCTTTTCCTTGCCTCATGAACATTAAGTTTTTTCAACCGCCATTATCTCACAAAATCTTCTCTCTTCCGTCATCTAGGACAATCACGGGAAGAAGAAGCATGTGGACCACTAAAAATTGACACACTCGTTTGGATGTTCACACTGCACTTCACCATGAATTTGAAACCGCAATTCTGCAAATAGGTTCAGACTTACAGACATCTTTGGTGGTGTCCAAATCTTTTACAGGTGAAGCATCTCATGGGGTTTGGTATATAGGTTCTTGACATCTAAAATGTGGTATCCCACTAACACCTTTTCAGGTAAGTCCTTAGTGTTGAAGGTGAGGATTGTTGTGCCAGTTGGAAATTCTTCTCCATCAAAACGGGTCATTATTCTATACAAGTCAATGACACCTGTTTGGAGAGTTCCTCTTTAATTTCCTCATTGTTACATATTTTTAGATCAGAACAACTAATAATTCCTTTAGAATTATTAAGTTGTTCATGCGGCTTAACTTCGTTTCAAATAGGTAGTCAAATTTGGTGGTTTTATGTAATAGTTCAGACTGCTTATCATTAGCAGTCTCAACCAGAAGCAATCCAAATTTTGCAGTTTCCGTACTGATTTTACAGTACCTCTACTCCTTGAATCGCTTTTGCAATGCAACTGATGATATTTTAAAAATGTTGTGTTCTCTTTTAAGGATTTTATTGTCAAAATTCTTGGTAATTTTGTACTAGGTTTTATAGTTTTTGACCATAGTGTCAAGTGTTATTTCTGGTTCAAATAAAGACCTAGGTCTTTTCTTTGATGTAATTGTTTGTTTTGGGGATGGGAAATGGGGTGATTGGGGTTTTAAGATTTTCCATAGTAAAAAGGGGACAACCTACAAATTTCCCGGAAAAAACTCAACTAGCCCCCGTTGGTTCTACCCATAGGGCCTTGTAAACATTAAAGATTTCTTTTTTTCATCAGGATGGTATGTAGGAAAGGCCAATTTTTTGTCCGGACCAAAGACATAGACGCAATAGATCTTTTACCAGTGTGGTCGGCTCCCGACCCTTCTCTTCCCATAGCTCTCCACATTGGTACATACAACCTACGCAATCTATGTCGGGCTGCCCAATGTGCAACATAATGGTGACAAAAAGTTGCACTAGCCGATTGACCCAGGTGGCTAGTTCTGAATCTCCCGTCTATGATGAAGCAGGTGGCCAAAGTTGCGTGTTGGTCCATATTTCTCGCAAAAAACATTTTTCTCAACAACCAGGATCCCCTTTTCCACCGGTACGGGTCGCACCGCACGGCAAACACGGCGGTAGACGTTTAGAACACAAAAGGGGCCAGCATTGATGGTTAAGTGTAGAAAAAGTGAAAAAGTAATAAAAAGATATGATTGTAGAGTAAATGTGCGTGTGGGAAAGTGAAAATATATGCATGAGAGCCCCCCTTTGCGATCTCCAGTCACCTCAAGATCTTATTTGAGGGGTCCACACCGACTGCCTCTTTGTCGCCTTTTACGATGAGCCGAGGAGGAATGCTCTGGGCCAATTCTACCCCGGGCCCAGACGAGGCACCACAGCCAGCTTTGACTAGGAAAACGACAAAGTCGGGGATAGACGATGAGCAAGTCATGTGTTGAGTAACCCGGGAACATTAATTGCATTAAATGGATTGTTATAAGGTATAACTGATAGGGTTTTGAGTTTAGTTGGTATTAGGGCGCGTCAACTGTAAGGTCATAATGCGCTACTCTAGCCTATGATAGGCTAGGGAGAAAGACCCATGCTGGATCCAGCCTGGAAAGGGAATGTTATGTTTATTTCGTGAGATCTGCCAGCTTCTGGCTCGCTATGCTACAGCTAGTTGTCAAACTATTGTGAGTTTTAAGTGGACAATGGCGAAAAAATCCTCACTACAGGGAGGTTCGAAGAAAATTCAGTATGTTTTTAAAAAAAATCAATATCCGAAACTAATATTTACAGTGAGAGTCGTTCAAGTTCCTGAAAATGTATATTTTTTTACATCTTTCTTCAATCACACCGGGCCCCAATTCTGCTATCAAACACATTTCCTGTTCACAACACAATATATTTTGTAAACACTAATACATAAATACATGTCAAGGTAATGGGAAAAGGGAGAGGGGAAACGGCCGGACAGAAAGAAAAGGGAACTACATTGCTATTGAAAACCAGTGTTCAGACCATTAAAGCATCATTAAGCATATTACTTCTCTGTCAGTAGCGTAATGATTTCAGATGGCCAACCGATTTATTTACTTAATAATCATTATATAACTGAGTGGTAGAC
>JAMZAV010016368.1:0-10837 GCA_024449915.1 Sweltsa coloradensis | reverse complement strand
GCCCAAATGATACCATTAAAACCGGCAGCACCTGTGTGATAAGGGACTTCTACGTCGACGACTTGAACGGGTGCGATGAACCATTGACGAGGCTCGTCAGCTTAAGGAGAACTATTCAACTAACGAACAAGGGTGGTTTCGAGCTCCGCAAATGGTTATCGAATACCCAAGAAGTTATCGAAGCAGTTCCGGAACCAATGCGAGAACTTAACATGCCTTTGATCATCGATGAAGATAAATCGGTAAAAACATTGGGACTTCAGTGGCATCCAGCAGCTGATCAGTTCTCATTTACTGTAACCAACCCCCTAGCCAGAGTGTTATCACCAAACGCAAGTTACTATCTGACCTTGCCAAGGTGTTTGATCCCCTGGGATGGCTTTCACCAGTGACCATTAATGCCAAGCTATTGTTTCAATCATTGTGGAGATTAGACGTTGGATGGGACGATGAGCTTCCAGAAAACATCTACAATGCGTGGAGACAATATTGCGAAGATCTTCCCCTCATACAAGACATCAGAATTAATCGATGCTTTCAAGCACCCCAGCCAACAATGTCAGAACTGGTAGGCTTCTGTGATGCCTCTGAAGCTGCATATGCTGCTGTAGTCTACCTGCGCACTATGTACTCAGATGGTAATGTCATGGTTCAACTAGTGGCGGGGTAAAACAAAAGGTGTCACCGATACGACAGGTCTCCATTCCTCGTTTGGAACTGTGTAGAGCATGCGAGACATTGCAAATAGCAGAATGACACAACGCTACGCAATGCTACACAACGCAACGCTACGCTACGCAAAGCTACGCAATGCTACGCTACGCAAAGCTACGCTACACAACGCAACGCAACGCGACGCTACGCAAAGCAACGCAATGTTACGCAACGCAACGCACTGCAACGAACTTCCAGCAGCCGGCTCGTCCTTTTCTACATTGTGGTGTAGACTACGCCGGCCCGTTCCTTCTGCGGAATACGAAGGGTAGAAGCCGAATAAACTACAAGGGGTATGTCGCCCTTTTCATTTGCTTCTCCACGAAGGCTATCCACTTGCAGCTAGTAAGTGACCTTTCAACACCTGCTTTTATAGCAGCTGAAATACGATTTGTCTCTCGTCGTGGCAAGCCGTTCCCGAACCTGACTTGATGTCCCTCAAGGTTAACCAGCTCTCAAGGTGGAAGCTGCTCCAACAGACAGCTCAGCACTTCTGCAATAAATGTTGTTAATATTCCAGAGGAAATGAATAATGTAAGATGTAAAGTGAGTAAATGATATATTTTCCACACAAAACGAAAGGCACGTATTGAACAGATGCCATGGACCGAAGTAACAATCAAAAATTTATGTTTAAAAGTCAAAAGACAGAAATCTCATCACTGCCTCCTAGTATGAACAAATGAAAATAAAAAGCAAACATTTTCGAAAATACGTGTAGGCCAAACATTCCGCCCACCTTGAAACATACAATTTAACATAACACAATAACAATGAAGTTAGAAAGAACAAAAGGTAAAGGAGTTAATTCCCATCAAAGGGTAGGGTAAGCAGGATAGCTTAACAATAGGTCGTTGCAAAACTCCACTCGATGTCTTCACAGTGGCGGACCTCACCAAACCGTCAGAACCAGGGTGAGTATTCAAGACTCGGCCAAGTTTCCTTTGAAGAGGAGGAAGCCTCTTATCTCGTCTTTGATGAGCACCATAGCTCCAGGCTGGATATTGGCTTGCGTAGCCCACCACTTGGGTCGTTGTTGAAGTCGAGAAAGGTACTCCGAGGACCAACGACACCAGAAGTGCTGAGCTGTCTGTTGGAGCAGCTTCCACCTTGAGAGCTGGTTAACCTTGAGGGACATCAAGTCAGGTTCGGGAACGGCTTGCCACGACGAGAGACAAATCGTATTTCAGCTGCTATAAAAGCAGGTGTTGAAAGGTCGCTTACTAGCTGCAAGTGGATAGCCTTCGTGGAGAAGCAAATGAAAAGGGCGACATACCCCTTGTAGTTTATTCGGCTTCTACCCTTCGTATTCCGCAGAAGGAACGGGCCGGCGTAGTCTACACCACAATGTAGAAAAGGACGAGCCGGACGTACTCGTGCTGCTGGAAGTTCGTTGCAGTGCGTTGCGTTGCGTAACATTGCGTTGCTTTGCGTAACGTTGCGTTGCGTAGCTTGTGTAGCATTGCGTAGCGTAGCGTTGCGTTGTGTAGCATAGCGTAGCGTTGCGTAGCGTTGCGTAGCGATAGGTAGCATTGCGTAGCGTTGCGTAGCGTAGCGTTGCGTAGCGTTGTGTCATTCTGCTATTTGCAATGTCTCGCATGCTCTACACAGTTCCAAACGAGGAATGGAGACCTGTCGTATCGGTGACACCTTTGTTTTACCAGCCACTAGTTGAACCATGACAGTACCATCTGAGTACATAGTGCGCAGGTAGACTACAGCAGCATATGCAGCTTCAGAGGCATCACAGAAGCATACCAGTTCTGACATTGTTGGCTGGGGTGCTTGAAAGCATGGGATTAATTCTGATGTCTTGTATGAGGGGAAGATCTTCGCAATATTGTCTCCACGCATTGTAGATGTTTTCTGGAAGCTCATCGTCCCATCCAACGTCTAATCTCCACAATGTTTGGGAAACAATAGCTTGGCATTAATGGTCACTGGTGAAAGCATCCCAGGGGATCAAACACCTTGGCAAGGTCAGATAGTAACTTGCGTTTGGTGATAACACTCTGGCTAGGGGGTTGGTTTACAGTAAATGAGAACTGATCAGCTGCTGGATGCCACTGAAGTCCCAATGATTTTACCAATTTATCTTCATCGATGATCAAAGGCATTTTAAAGTTCTCGCATTGGTTCCGGAACTGCTTCGATAACTTCTTGGGTATTCGATAACCATTTGCGGAGCTCGAAACCACCCTTGTTTGTTAGTTTGAATAAGTTTATTCTGAAGCTGACGAGCCTCGTCAATGGTATCAGCACCCGTCATCAAGTCGTCGACGTAGAAGTCCCTTATCACAACAGGTGCTGCCTTTGGAAATAACCTTTCTTCATCCCTTGCCAGTTGTTGAAGGCATTTCGTGGCAAGATAAGAAGAACAACCTTCACCATAAGTAACTGTTAACAGTCTGAAGTCTTGTATTGGTTCACCTGGCTTCGTTCTCCACACTATTCTTTGATAATCGACATGTGAGTGATCAACCCGAATTTGTCGATACATTTTGGCGATATCGGCTAACGAGAGGAATGATGTATTTTCGGAACCGAATCAGTATAGGAACGATATCGTCTTGCAGCTTAGGTCCAACCATTAGTTTGTCATTCAAGGATGCACCCGAAGAAGACTTCGCTGAAGCGTCAAATACAACCCTCAACTTTTGTGGTTGTACTGCTATCCTTCATGACTGGATGGTGAGGAATGTAATACACTTCACTCAAGGGCTTGGTTAGTTGACTTTGAGGAACAAGCTCCATGTGACCCAGTGACAAGTATTCAGACATGAACTCATCATATTGCTGCCCTTTTATCAGGTTGGTATTTCAACCGACGCTCCAGGGAAGCGAGTCGATGGACCGCCTGATTGCGGGATAGCCCAAGCCTCGGGCTGTCTTTCCGAAATGGAAGTTCAACTATAAATCTACCAGAATCGTCTCTCCGGTGAGACTTTTCAAATGCTTTTCACACAGCTTCTCTTCTGGAGTCAGTAATTTTGCAGAAGGTATTTCTTCTAATTCCCAGAATCTACGCAAAGTATTGTCCATGTCACACTGAACATGCAGTGTTGCTATAGGTGACCTAGGACCAGGTGCATTAATGGGACCCGAAAGTACCATCCAAGTGCTGTTTTCCAGTGCTATGGGTGAACCAATGTTTCCTGAACATCGACCAGAGCGCAAAATCAATGGGTAAACATCTGCTCCGAGAAGAACATCGATACTTCCTGGAATGTTTGAATGATGGGTCTGCCAAACTTAAGCCATTAGATGTGACCAATTTCCCTCAATATTGACTTGATTTCTCGGAAGAGTTCCTGTAACCTTGGGCAGAACTAAAGCCTCGACGGCAAAGGACTCTTCATTATTGAATGTTGAAGTAAAATTCAATTGTATGACGCCACGACACTTGCCTACGCTAGTGGAGGCCAAACCTGAGACACACACCTGAGTCGACTGTGCTCGCAATCCAGCTTTTGAACACAGTTTTCTGTAACAAAACTAGCCTCAGATGCTGAATCTAACAAAGCTCGTAATGGTCTGCTTACACCATGTATATCCCGCACATTGATTATGGCTTTTTGAAAGCAACACCATTGACGAAATCGATTCCGTTGAGAAATGGGAGGAGACGGCAGTAGACTCCGTAGACTTGACCTCATCTTGTTGTTCCCCTGAGACTGTTTCATTGAAATGCAGCAATGTGTGGTGCAGTTTTTGGCACATGCGGCAACTACCGGAAGTACAGTCTCTAGCAGTATGTTTTGCCCGTAAACAATTGAAACATAATGATTTGCTCTTTACAAATGAATGACGGTCGTGTATGTTGTCGTTAAGAAAGTGACGACACTTGTGAAGGAAATGACTTCCTGCGCACTTGACGCATGATGGAATCCCCTGTTGCTGAGACACACTGAGATGTGAAGTCGTCTGCTTCGGGTGCGTTGACTTTGTACTACTGGGTGAAGGACTCTTGTGATTAAGGGTGGGCCTACCCGCAGCCAGCGAGTGCTCGGCACGGTGCTCAATGAAGTCAGTTAACTGTTTGAAAGTTGTCGGCTCCTTAGTTGTGAGTGACAGCTCCCATTGACGCCGAGATTCACTGTCCATCTTACCAGCGGTGTGGAACACAAGCAAGCGTCCCAATGTTCGACAGGTTGACCAAGAACTGCCAAGGACCTGGTACATTCCAAAGTTGTGTCTAACAACTTGCGTAATGCAACAGCTGACTCCTGTTGTAGGACAGACTGGGAGAACATACGCATTAGAACTCTGTCTACGATTTCCCGCGTATTTTGGTATCGTGACGTCAACAAATTCCCACGCTTTCGCTGTAATTAGCGCTGGTCACAGGAATAGACTGGAGTAAGCAGCAGCCTCACCTTGTAGGGAACACTTAAGATATTGCAGTTTCTCAGCTCCAGACAATTGACTGTTGTTGTGTACTGCCGCCTCGAAGAGATCTCTGAATGATATCCAACACTGTAGTCTTCCATCAAACTCGGCAGCTGAAGCTTAGGTAACCTTACTTCACTGGGTCTAGGCCTAGCTTCGGTGGACGTGGTTGTCACAGCGCCGACGTGATCGGTTCCTAGGTCCAATAATCTAATCCTAATGGCCACCAACCTTTCAAAAACGTCGTTAATATCAGTCTCATACTGCTCGAATTCGGCATCATCTTCCGACGCAGCACTGACGGCGTGCAGTAGGCTGTCGCTTTCTGTAGAAAGTTGATGCACTCGTTCTTTATGTACCTTGATTGATGATATTGATAACTCACCGGTCTGCACGTTGTTGATGGTGTTTTCAAGACGAGTCACATTACACTTGAGAACACGTTTCCTTGCTAGGAGTTGATCCATTGCAGCATAGGAAAAATGGCGTAAACCCGCTTCACAAACTTCACTTTAACTCACACTTTTTCCCCGTGGCGTTAACAATTACCAAATAATCCGGATAAAACGATATTATCCGGCTTTCCGGAGGACCAATAAATGTTGTTAATATTCCAGAGGAAATGAGTCTACCTTGTAACATAATCAAATATAAATACACTTCTTTATATTTAATTACTAATCATTTTAATAAGATAAAAACAACACTTTATACAATTCAAACAGTTCACTTCATCTCACAACAATATAAGACAAAAAACCATCACCAAGACTGTTGGTGTCATTTGGAACCACTGCCTCTTAGAACACCACAATCACTGCACACTCAGTACACAACATTTCTCCCCACTAAGATTAGTTTAACAATAATATGTTTAATATGCAGAGCGGCGTGTCTCTCGTTGAGGCCGGGTTGCAGTAGACTTAAGTGCTGTAGGTGATGTCGGTAATGGCAGTTGCCGGAATGTGGGAATATCTTCAGTTGGGGTTTCACTGTTATCAACAGTGTCTGCAATTGTTGGTGGCAATGCCACAGTTGGGTACTGGGTGTCGGTGAAGTTTTCAGAGCCGTTTGCGGAAACGTCCACTGAAGTAGAGTTTTGAACTCGGGCTCGTAGTTGATCCACATGACGTCTGGATACACCATCTTCTGTGCCGACTGCATATGATACCGGTCCAGTGCGCTCTGTTATCACGGCTGGGATCCATTTTGGTCCTTGGGAGTAATTTCTCATGTAGACAAGATCTCCAGTTCCGAAACTTCTTGCCCCCAATTCCGCTTGTAAATTGTTTTCTGTTTCTACCTGCTGGGTACGGGACACATCAAGTGAATCAGGATGTAGACGGTCTAACTGTGAACGAGGTCTCCTGTGCATTAAAGCTTCTGCAGGGCTAACACCTGTTGTTGAATGTGGAGTCAGATGTTGGTTTAACAAATATCGTGCCAGTCTGATTTCCCAGCTGCCCCACTACAATAGTGTTCATGGCTCCCTTGGCGGACTGCACCATACGTTCGGCCTGACCATTTGATGCGGGATGATACGGAGCGACTCGTATGCTTTTAATTCCGTTGTCTGAGCAGAACTGCTGGAAATCATTGCTGTGAACGATGCCCCGTTGTCAGAAACGATTATGTCGGGTAAACCATGAGTCGCAAATAGGCTCGCAAGCTTGTTAATAACCGTTGTTGCAGCCATTGAGTTAACAGGAATGACCTCCAACCACTTTGTATTGGAATCTACCACAATAAGGAATGTCTTTCCCTGGAAGGGGCCTGCAAAATCAATATGGAGGCGAGACCAGGGTTTCTTCGAACGCTCCCACGCACGTGGAGGAGCCTGTTGGGATTATGTTGATTTTCCTGGCAAGGCATACATTGTTTAATCATATCCTCTATATGGCTATCCATTTTTGGCCACCACACGTAGGAGCGAGCCAGTGCCTTTGTTAAGACAATGCCAGAATGGGCATTGTGTACTAATTTTAGTACCATGTCTCTAGCACGTTCTGGAATCACAACACGATTTCCCCAGAGTAAGCATCCTCGATGAGCAGACAACTCATTTTGTCGAGACCGTGAAGGTTTAAAATCATCATTGTATTCAGTATCGGGCCATCCAGTAAGAACCCAATTGAGTACCCTGGAAAGGATCCTATCCTTCCTGGTTAGTGCTGCAATATGGTTAGCATCAATTGTAATTGGATCGACAGCTTCGAGCAGTAGAATCTCGCCTGGTGCTGGTATGTCTACGTCAACAGTTGCCATTGGTAGCCGGCTTAAACGTCAGCATTTCCTAAATTCTTCCCTGGACGGTAATGAAGCTCGTAATCGTAACTGCTGAGTAGTAGACTCCAGCGCAACATTCGAGGTGACACTACTTGAGGCATTGGCTTGTGTTGATGTAACAACCCCAACAATGGTTTGTGATCCGTGTAAATACGGAAATGTTCGGCCGTATAGGTATTGATGGAACTTCTTGACACTGTAAATTACAGCAAGGGCCATCTTTGTCCAACTGAGCAAAGTTGCGCTCTGCCGAGCTGAGAGTGCGTGATGCATAAGCTACCGGCAGCTCACGCCCGTCTTCTGTCTCGTGGCTGAGGACGGCACCAAGTCATACAGATGAAGCGTTCACAAACACTATAGTGGCTTACTTGGATCATAGTGTGTCAACACGTGAGTCTGACACTAGCAGTAGCTTTACTTCATTAAAAGCTTCTTGATGGAGTGATTTCCACTCCATGGATGATCGTGGTCAAGAAGACGGTGTAATGGTTCAAGAACAGTAGCTTTATCTTTCATAAAGCAGCTATAAAAGTTAATCAACCCAAAAAGCTTGCAATTCTGTCTTGTTGGTAGGTGCAGGTGCTTTCCTCATAGCCTCCACTTTGTTTTGTAAGGGGTATACTCCTGTAGCATCAACTCCGAAACCTAGGAACTCGATAGAGGGTGAAGCAATCTACACTTCTCCCTGTTTAGCCTTAGCCAAACTTCCTGGAAACGTCCCAGAACAAGCTTTAAACCGCTGTCATGTTCTTCTTTATTCCGACCTGAGACTACAACATCATCAAGAAATGCTCTGACACCATCAATACCGCTCAGCAGATTGTCATAAACCTCTGGAAAATACCAGGTGCAGCATCTATGCCAAACTGCAAACGTGTAACTTGCATGAGTCCCTTTGGAGTGTTTAGTGTTTGTAAACTGCTTGCTCTTGAAGTTACTTTCAGTTGTTGGTAAGCCTGAGCGAGGTCTAACTTACTGAACACTGTTCGCCCGCTAGTGAAGTAAGCATTTCATTCACTGTCGGTAGAGGATACCGGTCCTTAAAGTCGCAGTATTCACTGTGCCTTATAGTCACCAACATTTCCGTATTTACACGGATCACAAACCATTGTTGGGGTTGTTACATCAACACAAGCCAATGCCTCAAGTAGTGTCACCTCGAATGTTGCGCTGGAGTCTACTACTCAGCAGTTACGATTACGAGCTTCATTACCGTCCAGGGAAGAATTTAGGAAATGCTGACGGTTTAAGCCGGCTACCAATGCAACTGTTGACGTAGACATACCAGCACCAGGCGAGATTCTACTGCTCGAAGCTGTCGATCCAATTACAATTGATGCTAACCATATTGCAGCACTAACCAGGAAGGATAGGATCCTTTCCAGGGTACTCAATTGGGTTCTTACTGGATGGCCCGATACTGAATACAATGATGATTTTAAACCTTACCGGTCTCGACAAAATGAGTTGTCTGCTCATCGAGGATGCTTACTCTGGGGAAATCGTGTTGTGATTCCAGAACGTGCTAGAGACATGGTACTAAAATTAGTACACAATGCCCATTCTGGCATTGTCTTAACAAAGGCACTGGCTCGCTCCTACGTGTGGTGGCCAAAAATGGATAGCCATATAGAGGATATGATTAAACAATGTATGCCTTGCCAGGAAAATCAACATAATCCCAACAAGGCTCCTCCACGTGCGTGGGAGCGTTCGAAGAAACCCTGGTCTCGCCTCCATATTGATTTTGCAGGCCCCTTCCAGGGAAAGACATTCCTTATTGTGGTAGATTCCAATACAAAGTGGTTGGAGGTCATTCCTGTTAACTCAATGGCTGCAACAACGGTTATTAACAAGCTTGCGAGCCTATTTGCGACTCATGGTTTACCCGACATAATCGTTTCTGACAACGGGGCATCGTTCACAGCAAATGATTTCCAGCAGTTCTGCTCAGACAACGGAATTAAAAGCATACGAGTCGCTCCGTATCATCCCGCATCAAATGGTCAGGCCGAACGTATGGTGCAGTCCGCCAAGGGAGCCATGAAGACTATTGTAGTGGGCAGCTGGGAAATCAGACTGGCACGATATTTGTTAAACCAACATCTGACTCCACATTCAACAACAGGTGTTAGCCCTGCAGAAGCTTTAATGCACAGGAGACCTCGTTCACAGTTAGCCCGTCTACTTTCCTGATTCACTTGTGTGTCCCGTACCCAGCAGGTAGAAACAGAAAACAATTACAAGCGGAATTTGGGGCAAGAAGTTTCGGAACGGGAGATCTTGTCTACATGAGAAATTACTCCCAAGGACCAAAATGGATCCCAGCCGTGATAACAGAGCGCACTGGACCGGTATCATATGCAGTCGGCACAGAAGATGGTGTATCCAGACGTCATGTGGATCAACTACGAGCCCGAGTTCAAAACTCTACTTCAGTGGACGTTTTCCGCAAACGGCTCTGAAAACTTCACCGACACCCAGTACCCAACTGTGGCATTGCCACCAACAATTGCAGACACTGTTGATAACAGTGAAACCCCAACTGAAGATATTCCCACATTCCGGCAACTGCCATTACCGACATCACCTACAGCACTTAAGTCTACTGCAACCCGGGCCCCAACGAGAGACACGCCGCTCTGCATATTAAACATATTATTGTTAAACTAATCTTAGTGGGGAGAAATGTTGTGTACTGAGTGTGCAGTGATTGTGTGTGTTCTAAGAGGCAGTGGTTCCAAATGACACCAACAGTCTTGGTGATGGTTTTTTGTCTTATATTGTTGTGAGATGATGTGAAACTGTTTGAATTGTATAAAGTGTTGTTTTTATCTTATTAAATGATTAGTAATTAAATATAAAGAAGTGTATTTATATTTGATTATGTTACAAGGTAGACTCACCTCCATACGTAACATTTATTTCGGAAACCGGTTTGTTTTTATTTTTGAATTTGTTCATACCCAGGGGAAAGTGTGAGTTGTGAAGTTTTTGAACTTTTAAACGCAATTTTTTGATTTTTCTTGCAATGGACAATCTGCAAGAACGTGCCTTAAGTGTTGTGTGTTTGGAAATACATCATTAACATACATCAACCCGTGATTATTTTTGAATATCAACAACAAGGTACTAAGGGACGGTCTTAACTTTCCTCCGGAAAGCGGGCAATATACCCCTCAGTATCCGGAGTATTATGGAATTGACGCCCGTACGGGGAAAACACGTTTTGATAAAGTGGTTTTTATGAGGTTACGCATTTTTTTTGGGACACTTAGGAAACGTGATCTCAGTGTTGTGACCAACCCATCACAACGTGCTAGGCCTAGACCCAATCAAGTAAAAAAAGGGTAACTTTTACAAAAAGCTTCAGGCTGCGCGTTTGGATTGAGCAAAACTGTATAACGACGTTTTGAAGGTGGTGCCATTAGGTTATTTTGACTAAAAT
>JAMZAV010016367.1:0-26711 GCA_024449915.1 Sweltsa coloradensis | reverse complement strand
TCCGTTCGTCACCGCGAAAATGTTCACACCGTGAAAAAAAAATCTTAATCAAGTAGTTTTTACGCCTTTTTTCAAATTTCCGGGACGCAAAAATTTCCGGTACGCTTTTCCGGAACGAAAAATGTTTTACTTGGCCGCCCGGTTCCATAGAGCTCAAGATGGAGCCGATCGGACGAAAATTGCCCGAGCTACTAAAGACCTCGCGGTTGGTCTACTTTCGGGTACGTCAAAATGTTAGCCACAACCGCGCGGTTCTGTAGAGTCCCAAATGGAACCAATCGGGCAATAATTGCGCCTTTTGTAAAAATCAGGGACATAACGTTTTCGGGACGCTTTTGCAGTACGTCTGAATCTTTGCCTCGTCCGCGCGGATCCGCAGAGCCCGAGATGGACCATATCGGACATACTGTGCATTTCTAGAAAATCCGGGACAACAGTTTTTCCGGTACGCTTTACCGTAACGGTACGTCAAATAATGCGCCTCGTCTGCCCGGTTCCGTGGATCCAAAATAGACCCGTCATACAGATATTGCGCCTTTTGTAAAATACCGGGACAAAAGTTTTTCCGGGACGCATTTCCGGTACGTGTAAATCTTTGCTCCGCCCGCGCGGTTCCGTGGAGCCCAAGATGGACCGGATCTGACGATTACTGCGCCTTTCGTCAAAATCCGGGACAAAAGTTTTTTTCCGGGACACTTTTCCGGTACGTCAAAATATGCACCACGTCCACCTGGTTCCGTAGAGCCCGAGATGAACCCGATCGGACTGTAGTTGTGGTAGATATAAATAAAACAAAGTTCTACCCCAATATGACTGACCATTATTTTGAGAAATTCCAAAAAATCTTTTGGCCACGTTCAAATGGAGGTGTTTTAGGGCCGAAACCTTGGACAGGGCGCTCTGACGTAATCGGAAGGAAAAATATAAATTAAAAATTTTCAAAATGCCCCAAAAAGGGTGAAGGAATACCCAGATCACTAATTTGACTTGCAAAATTGCCCCTGTTAATAACCCCTGCTGCGCCGACCGATACGGTTCCATAGAGCCCAAGAAGTACCCGACCGGTCGAAAATTGCCAGAGCTATTCAAAGAAACAATGTTTTTTGTATTTCCCAAAATTATTTTAAAAGAAAAGAATTTAGTATCAATGCCATAACCATTTTTGCGACCCTCTGTCGCCTTGTGGAAGAAGAAAAAAGAAAAAGATAAAGTTTTCCCCCAAAATGACCAAATACTATTTTGAGAAATTCCAAAAAGGTTTTTGGCCACGTTTAAATGAAGGTGTTTCGGGGCCGTAACTGCTTATAAATTATAATTTTTAAAATGCACTTATAGATAGATAGATAGATAGATGATCGTCTTTATTTTCCAGGCGGGATTAAGGCCAGCTAAACCTTTTCTTCCATCCAACCTTTAATTTAAATACATTTTCAGATTTCTAATTTATAAATAACAGTTTTGAATTCACAATAAAATATTTGATAAAATAACATTAATTTACATTTTTAAAGCGCATAAACTATACATATTACACATTTATACTATCTACCAATTCTACAATCTGCTAACGCACATTTTGGGGCGGCCCGACTTTGGCGGACCGAAACGGGCGTTTCCCCACACCGGGGGCGGCCGACTCGGCGACGTTCACGACCGGAATTTATCTGGGATTTTGATTAAAAATACTTCCGCCCCCTCGCGCCCCGGGTTCCACCTCTTTTGACGAGGTTTTTCGAGTCGTGTCGAAAAAAAACGGAAACACGGCGCCGCGCTTCGGACGACGCTACGCCGCGAGTACGTGCGCCACCCACTCGGCACGACCACCGGCGTGTGCGCAAAGAACGACGCAACAAACCCGCCATTTGACTTTTTCGACCATCTCTCTTCGTTTGGCCGTGGCGACGTGGTACGTTTCGATTTCGTGTTTTTTTCAAAACTCTTTCAAGTTCGACGGTAATTTCTGGGCGGGATTTTTTTTTTCATTTTTTTGTCTCTACGTCACCTCTCGAGGTGGGCATTTTTCTTTCGTGAAAATGGAAAATGCTCGAAAAATATGTCACGTGTTCTTAGGCTGGGCCAAATACAAAATTAACAGTTCCGAAATATTTTCAAAATTTTGGGTACACTCGAGAGCTTTGTTCCTTGGTGATTTTGAAAGCTTAAAGAAGGGCGCACATGAGGGTGGAAAAAATTGTCCCGGAATTTTCCTCCAAGAGCATAAAAAAAATAACAAACTCTGTCGTTTTTTTGTTGCTACTTTGAAATGTTCAAAAGTCGAATTTCAACGGGTCCACAAAAAACTTTTCGAGCTTTAACACCTTCGGGGGGGATGTATGTATAAGAACAACAAAAGTTTGGGTACCGGGAATCGATCCCGCCGTAACGATACAATGCTGAATGCCGAACGGGACGTCGTATTTTTCTCGAGTTCCAACTTTAATTTCCCAAAATTAACGGTATTTTTTTTTTACGAAAACCGAAATGGGGGCGTTGAACATCCGGGAACCTCCCCTACCAACGTTATACCACACACATTGTACATTGTTCCTTTGGAGAGGCGATATTCCTCCGCCAACGAAACGACGTGTGCATATTTATTTTAAAAATTGAAATTTTGTTTCATTGGAACGCAAATAAAAAACGGGTCCAATCGGGACAAAAAAAACTTATGTTGCACTATTAAAATCGTAAAAGAGTCGGGCAATACGAATAGACAAGTTTCAACTCTTCATTTTCACCCCCAGTGGGCGAAAAATAATTAAACGTTTATTTTCACACATTATCTGGCATTGATTTCGGGCAAAAATTACCACTTTGACGAGTGTACCTCGTAGTAGCATTTTTTGGGGAAAACCAAAATTATTGCCCGGCAAGCACGGTACCTTAACCTACATTTTGATAACAAAGACTTAGTGGTTTGTGACATTCGCACGTGTTTTTTCCTTCCGACCGATAATCACTGAAAGAAAGTAATATTATTTTCTTTTACTGCATGCGTTTTTGGAATGTCAAGAAACTGGCCCTATTTCGACTTTTATGTCCCTACCATGTTGTTCTCATTAATTAACAACGAGATCAAATTTTATAAATAAAAATACTTCGACTCGTGTTTCGAAAGTCCTTAGCGCCAAAACGGCAGTTGAACATGATTTGTAAAACCAAAGCCGATAAAAAAACATCATTTTTCGTATGCCTACAAATGAAAAACGTCATTTAACCTCATAGTAGCAATTTTTTGGGGAAAAACAAAAAATATTGCCCGGCAAGCACGGCACCTTTACCTACATTATCGTAACAAACACTTAGTGATTTGTCAAATACAAACGTATTTTTTCCTTCCGGCCGATAATCAATGGTAATTGTTTAAATAATGTAATAATATTTCCATTTACTGCATGCTTTTTTTGAATGTCCTGAAACGGGCCCTATTTTGACTTTTAGGTCGCTACCATGTTGTAAAATTAATTAACTTAAAGTTAAACTTTATAACAAAAAATACTTTGACTCATGTTTCGAAAGTCCTTGGCGCCGAAACGGCACTTGAACTTGGTTTGTATAACCAAGGCCAAAAAAAAAACGTAATTTTTCGTATGCATACAAATGAAAAACGTCATTCAACGGATATGCCTTCAACGATTCGATTACTTTTGTAGGCTTATAAAATACGTCAAAGAATCTGCGATTACGACCTACAACATCTCAACAATTCGTTTTCAGATCCTAGTCGGAAAAACACACTTCAAAATAATTTCGAATATTTTCTTCAGTGTATTTTTGGCCTTAAGAGGTTTATAACCACCCGAAGGAACTTATTGTTGGAAATTTACAATCTTGCGGGGTGAAGGACGGGGGAGGGAAAGGCGTGAACATATTTATCCCCACTTCGATTTTTCTGCATAAAAATATGGCACTAGCCGCCAGCCGCGAGAGGGGTAATGCACAGATAGACAGCTCGACATGATTTAATGCCCGACTGGCTGCAGCGTTCTGCCAAGGTCAACCCCATTGCCACAAACCTGCATAGATGCGAAGATGGATATTCTAGCAGTGTTTTATCCTCATCCTAAAGTTATTTTAATATTTTTATAGTTGTAAATTGTAATGAATAACATACCAATTTAATATCATTTTTAATTTGATATTGAACACGGTAATTGGTAAGTTATCCAAATTTGTGTCTCTCCAGAAAAAACGAAATGCAAAATATTTTATTTGGGCTGTCTTGAGCTCGTAGGATGAAAAAGCTCCAAATGAATGACGTAGGAATATGATAGTAAATTTCTGGTTAGATAACTAAATGAAACTAAAACGCAATTGTTATTTATAAAAAAAAAACGCATTTGGTATTGTGCAATAAGTAGGGCTGCTCATCCTAATATAATAATATAATTTTTCTGCGAATTACAGCACGGCAGGTCACAAAGCAGTGTAGGCCTACCCAACGGGACAAGAGTTCGATTCACACACTAAAGCTAGATGTCCTAGAAAGGTAGTAGTGTAGTGTAGAAGATTAATAAATCAACCACGTATTGTACTGAATAATACACTTTTATCAACAGGGGCGCATCTCAAGAATAAATTATGAATCGGAGTATTTTTGCTAGAAGTTATATTGCAGGACAGATTGTACATAATTATATTTGTCGCAAGTTGCCCGCAATTAATTCCGAAACTGACATTGGTAAGTACAGAAGCTTCCCGACGAGCGCCGACGAGGTACCATTGTACCAACCACATTGCGCGAATGGCAGGTCAAAGCTAGGAGTCAAATGTTAAAACTTATGTCATTATTATTATGTTAATTTATAACACGTCACGCCGTTAGATGTGGTACATACGATAAGAGCGCTTGTCCAAGACGTTCGGCGTTCGAAATCTCAATGAAATTAGCAAGGCAACACTACGATTTGAGCCGAAAAAGTGCGTTACCACCATTTTATTAGGCCTAAATCAACCCAGAAATTACACATACGGGAGTGATTCCTAATTAAAATGAAATTGAGAAATATACTACTAAAGTACTACCATCTGTCATTCATCTGAGTAAAATATTATGAACATGCGCTAAGTTTTTCCAATTCCGTCCGGGGGTCACACACATTGTTGTATCAAGACTTTATCTAGAGGTGCTCCCCCCCCACCCTAGATTTATGGGCATTGTTCATATAAATCCTCCCTGCGCGCATCCTCATTCCCAAGTTTAGAGGCCTACACCTCGCGTCTCGTGTAATTTAATTGACAATATTATTGATTTTCCAAAATCTAGAGACCAAAAACTTCAAACGAAAAATTGCAGTCACATTTATATATGAGTGCATTTTGTTTGTGACGATGTTATATTCCAAAACTTGTAACTAATACAGAAATCATTTACAATCACTTTCACTGATCATTGTCACGAAGCCATTTCCAAAGTCAATCACCAAGTAATTTTATTCACTTGTTTTTTTATAAACAACAATATGCGACGTATGCTGCCTTCTGTAGTCCACAAAACAATCACAGCTCCGCTGTGGGTGACATTTTATGATGTAGTAGGGTATTTTAGTATCTATGGTGAGCGCAATCAGAAAACAGCCGGCCAATGACCAATCTTATTCATAAATAGGTATGTATGATCAGCAATCAAAATAAATAAGATATGTTTCACTCAGTGGTATAAAATAAGATACTTTCAGTAACAACGCTATGCAAGAGTAATATCTGACCAACGACAGTACTATTTATAAACTCCATGATCTGACATTACATTGTGTGGCATTGTTCGAACTATCGGCCATGTGCAGTGAAGTGGCGATGAGCGCGTGAGATCGCCGGGTTCAAGGACACGCGTGTACTACACACTGAACTATTTTGCTTATATATCTACGTGACTATTGATGTGAATTACGTAAATGTTATTTGCAGGACACAAAGAAATGGGTATCAAAAGACTCGTCTTGAAGTCAGAAACAAGAATAAAGACGTTTTAACCGCGGATAACGATTTAGGTCGTCAAGAGCGGGACCCAAGGGCTCGTGCTCACTTTCACGGCGTCAATGCTTTTGCTAAGATGTGATTCATTGTTTTCATGGGCCTAAGGCCAGAAAATACATAACATAATTTATATTCGTGTTGACAGTCTACCTTATCAGTAACAACGGACAACTGATTTTCAGTGGGCACCGACGAGTGAATTCATGCGCCAACGAAAGATCGGCATTAAAAATTAAGAAAACGCGTCCGAACTAGTTGGACACGATTCACCCGAGGGAGACGCCAGAATCAACAAGATTAAATCGGATCAACTTAAAAATGTATTATGTGTGTCATAAAATAAAATATATTTTCATCTAGGCCTACATCCAGCGAGAAATCGTAGACCTAATCTCGGACCTAATAGTATAGTTCGTACATTACGTCTAATTATATGGCAACAATTCTCGAGATGTCTGTCCTATGGATATGACCAAATGACTTTGACAGCCGAGCCCTATAACAAACGATTTTACTTTTCTTGCACATATCATAATGAAAGATCGCTCTCACTATATCTTAAAATAGAAATAGTAAGTAGTAGTTTAGAAATCACCATCATCATCAATCATCATAGAAATCAACATAATACGATATACATAATAAGTGTAGGCAACCCTAATTTCTGATGCCGTCCGCGGTGGCACATATTATACTATTGTGACGCTGGCGAATTTCTCTATAGGAGGACGCGGATTCGAATCCTGCACAAGGAACTGTTTTTTGTAATTGTCTTTCACACTCATCTATCATTTACTCATGGTCTCGAATAGCAAACTTGCAATAATACGGACGTTTTACAACAACAATAATCACTATCATTAATTTCTGATATCGAATATAATGGAATTATTTCGGCAACGATTTGAAAAGCTGTACCAGTAAGCAAACCTCAAAATAGCAGATTGTTTTTATGTAATCTGATGTCGAGCACATCCGTTATCTAGATCCCGCCCAACAACAACGTCCTTTCAAACTTGAAACTACGTCTGCATTTTTCTTCCAATTGAAATAATTTGTGTCAATCCACGTTTATATCATTTTTAGAGGAATATCTTTACATTGCACATACTTTTACCGATATCAGGAACTAATGCAAATTCCCTATTGTTACAATGCAGGATAAAAAAATATACAAATCATAATTGCAAACAACGAGAGTCTTCCCACCCAGTCAAAGATCTCATTTCAGTGAGGGACTTCAATTAAAGCGATCCGAACCGACGATAACATCGATTGGCGAAATAATCGGGACATTTGAAATCGTAGTTCACAGATGGCCATGATTCTCCGCGGATGAGTCAGCATAGACATAACTACTTCGGAACAACCATATACAACATGTGCTTCATGCTAAGACGGTTTTAAAGCCACACTCTCAGTGGATGTAATGCGATACCCTATACCCATAGATTATGGGTTGATTCAAGTCGGAAATCGAACCAGCGACCTTCTGCTATGGGAAACAGGGACGCTATCCTTTGGACCAACAAGCCACAACATTACTTGGCAGACTTGCTTGCCCCCAGAGTAATGAAATGAAATATTCTGTAATAATAATTCAACCATACGTATATAGTGGATGGGTAATTTCTGTCCTATGGATATGACCGGTCGAAAGGCCCGACCCGACTACCGTACTTTAGCAAACGATGTTATTTTCTTATCGTGCTGAAAGAACGCTACACGATATCTAGAAAATAGAATAAAGGTCATTTTGGTACTATATATAATATAATAACTTACTAATCGAAAACAAACAATATTTGCTTAGCTCTTACAACGCGGACATTGCGGAGAATCAAAATTATAATCTACTAAATAAAGAACGCGATATACATATTTAGATGGTCTCAATTCTGATATCGTCCGCGGTCGCACTCGCACATATTATAATAGTATTGGGACGCTGGCAAATTACACTAGGAGGACGCGGATTCGAATCCCGCACAAGGCATAGGTTATCTGTAATTGTTCATCACTCTCGTCCATCACCACTCGTAGTCCGAATAGCATAATGGCAATAATAGTGATGTTGAACAACAATAATCATGGTCAATAATTTCTGATAGCGAATATTATAGAATTCTTTTGACAACGATGTAAAAAGCTGTAAGCAAACCTCAAAATAGCAGATTGTGTTTATGTAATCTGATGACAAGCACATCCGGTGTCCAGATCCTGCCCACTTTACCTCCCCTACTTGCTTCGAAACAGACACGATCGAATAACACTAGAGAGCGCCACCAAATGGAGCCAAATGTGTGCTTTGCATGGCGTTCGTACTTTTCAAACTACGTCTACATTTTTCGTCCGATTTGAAATATGTTTTTTTTATTTTACTCAGAAATGAACTGTTATTCTACGTACATGGCCTGATTTCCCAAATTTACTTCCCTTTGGTCACACAAGAGCAGTAAACTTTGACCGGAAATGAACATTTTCTATAGACTTTGAGGACTCGTGGGGGAAATGTTATGACTTAAATGAACAAAAGGGCTATGTACGAGAAATAAGAATTTAGTTATCTATCAGAGGAAAAAAACAGAATGAAAAAATAATGATTACCCTGTCCGTAGTTTGAAAAGTACCAAAGTACTGCACATGGCACGATTGAAGTTCTATTTAAATCGCACCCAATCCTCTTAAATTTATACTGATCATAATATAAACTTTTTTGTGCATCCGTTAGCTTGCAGCAGCAGAGAGAAACGCGTACATTTAAAGGAAATCTATTTTTAACTTTGAAGTGATGTAATATGCCAGGCAGAGTGTGCATTCCAGTCATCTATTCTGCAATATTTCCTTATCGCTTCGTAGACGGCGCGTGGGCATACACGTGTTGGAAAGTACTTAGGCCAAATGAATGCGTCTGGCTAAGGTGTGGATTATCATGCACTCGGCGCGGGTTCGACCCTCGGTGGCGCTGCTTTATCTTTCAATTCGCATTGTTGTGAAATTGATGTGTATGGTTAATAAATGTATGTGCTGTCGATTGGAGTACATCATTCATGTGGGACGTTTTGCGTTCTGAAGCATTTTCGCGCATCAAACAAGTGCATCATGATTGTAATGCTTAAAGAATTAATGTTCGATACTAGCGAATTCTTTTTGGGTTCGGCAGGGGGAAGGGGGGGGGGGGAAATCATCACATTTAATTTAAATTTGACAAGATGTAGGCCTATAAAAGGATATGCGTGCTAGACATTAATCAGGTCAAATTTTTCTTAAAGGGACAATTTTGAGTAGTTAGAATATAAACAAAAGTAATCAAAAATTAAATTTTGAAATGTGGTACTCCGCCACATATGCACCAGCAGCTAGGTTCATCTAGAAGAGTATAAAATTGAATAACTTTATCATCACATTTATTTCAAATTTGACAGTATGTATAAAAGGGTATGCTTGCTAGACATTCATCAGGTAAAATGTTTTTAAAGGAACAATTTTGAGTAGTTAAAATATAAATAAATTAATTAAAAATTATTCTTACCTTTGTATTTAGCCCGTTTAATTAACGAACGAGAGTGGGCTCTAATACATATCCGTAATGATCCAAATACTAGGCCTACATCTATTTGAACATTTTATAAAAGTTATAAAAATGTCATAAACCCCAACAAGGTGGACTGGTGGCATTTGGAAAATCATGAGAGCGATTGCAATTAGAATGTTACATCTACAGTAATTGTCATTGCAGAGACTGAAATTAAAAACCAGAAATTACTATCGATTTGCCAAAACAGACAGCAGTAAAGTTCGCCAAGTGAGTACGTAAAGCATATTATTGTAAAGAAGGATGCAAGATTTAAACTTAAAATCAATTTTTATATTTGCATTTTTCTGCGTCATACGAAAATGCCAATCCTAACTTTGTTTATTACCAGTATTTCCGTCGTGATGGGCGATGATGAGGCGATGTGAGGGAGTGGGATGGGGTGGGGGGGGGGGGGGGGGTGTAAACAATACATAAACCTTGAATTTTTTGGTGACATTTTTTAACTTTTTCCGCTTTTGCTCATTCCAATAGGGAACTAGCCTTCATTCCAGAAATCGAATATGTTTAAAGATAACATCTAAAAAAAATAACATAAAAGTTTTTTTTTTGTCTAAGGTTAATACTTTTTCTCAATATTTAACGCTGAAATTTGAATCTGGCTTCCCGCCAAAAGACAACACGAAAAGTAGTGTGACGTCAGACTGCTGACCGCAGCCTAAGCGCAGACCCAAAGGCGCACCGCTATCTAGATATAAATGGTAGATATTCTACCATCCAGTCGGCGGGGTCAAACACATCCTAGCAGACAGTTGCCGTCACTGCGCCCGCTGTCATTCCTGCTATCGTTTCTCAATGATCCTTTTGATTGAATTTAAAAGAAATGGCGCTTTATAAAAGGGTGTAAAGGCCGATGTGTTTAAACACACAGAACACCGGAGAAGATTTATTATCAGGCCCAAAAATTTTTGATAGCGAATATTATAAAAATTTTTTTTGAAAAACTTTTAAAAAAGCTTTTAAGCAAACCTAAAAATAGAAGATTGTGTTTATGTAATCTGATGACAAGACACCGGTTTGCCCCAAGACCTGCCCACTTTCCCCCCCTATTTTCCCTTCAAAACAGCCCACAAAATCGAATAACACTAAGGGGGCCCCCAACCAAAGGACCCCAAATGGGGGGGGGGTTTTTTTTTTTCCCCCCCCCAATTGGGGGCTTTTCTTTATTTTTTAAAACTACGTCTACATTTTCCCCGGGTTTTTAAAATATTTTTTTTTTTATTTTACTCAAAAAGAACTTTTTTTCCCTACAATGGCCTGTTTTCCCAAATTTACTTCCCTTTGGCACACAAGGGGCAGTAAATTTTAAACCGGAAATGAACATTTTCTATAAAATTTTGGGGACTCGGGGGGAAATTTTATGATTTAAAATTTGAAAAAAAAGGGGCTAGTCGAAAAAATAAGAATTTATTTTTTTATCTTAGGGGAAAAAAACCCAGAATGAAAAAAAATTGATTCCCCTGTCCGTGGGTTTAAAAAGTACAAAGTACTGCACATGGCCATTAAAGTTCTATTTAAATCGAAACCCCATCCTTTTAAAATTTATACTGTCAAATATAAATTTTTTTGTGCCCCGGGTTAGCTTGCAGCGGGCAGAGAGAAACGCAAACATTTAAAGGAAATCTTTTTTTTTAATTTTAAAGGTGAGTAATAGGGCCGGGCAGAGTGTCCCTTTCCCAGCATCTATTCTGCAATATTTCCTTATCGTTTTGTAGACGGGCGTGGGCCATACACGTTTTGGGAAAGTATTTGGGCCCAAAATGAATGCTCGGGGTAAGGTGTGGATTATCGCACCGGCGCCGACCCTCGGTGGCGCGGGCTTTATTTTTAAATTTGCATTTTTGTAAAAATTGATTTTGTAGGGTTAAAAAAATGTATGGGGCTGCGATTGGAGTACATCTTTTCATGGGGGGACGTTTTGCTTTTCCTAAAAGCATTTTCGCGCACAAACAAGTGCATAGATTGTAAGCTTAAAAAATTTAAGTTCGATACTAGGGAATTTTTTTTTGGGTTCGGCGGGGGGAAGGGGGGGGGGGGGAAATAATCACTTTTTAATTTTAAATTTGACAAGATGTAGGCCTATAAAAGGATATGCGTCCCAAAGACTTTAAAATTCGGGGTCAAATTTTTTTTTAAAGGGAAAAATTTTTTAAAGTAGTTAGAAAAAAACAAAAGAAATAAAAAATTAAAATTTTTTAAAAATGTGGTACCCCCAAAATATGCCCAGCAGCTGGGTTTATCTAGAAAAGTAAAAAATTTGAATAACTTTTTTCACACATTTATTTAAAAATTTGACAGTTTTGTAAAAAAAGGGTATGTTTGCTAGGCATTCATCAGGTAAAATTTTTTTAAAGGAACAATTTGAGTATTTTAAAATTAAAAAAAATTTAAATTTAAAAATTATTTTTACCTTTGTATTTAGCCCTTTTTTAATTAACAAACCCGAGTGGGCCCAAAATCCCTACCCGGGTAATGTTTCCAAATACTGGGGCCTACATCTATTTTAACCTTTTTAAAAAAGTTAAAAAAATGTCATAAACCCCAAAGGGGGGACTGGGGGCTTTTGGAAAATCATGAGAGGGGGGAGTGAAAATTAAAATTTTTACATCTACAGTATTGTCATTGAAAGAGACTGAAATTAAAACCAAAAAATTACTATCGATTTGCCAAAACAGACAGCAGAAAAGTTCCCCAAAGGGGGAGTAGGTAAAGCATTTAGTAAAAAAAGGGATGAAAGATTTAAATTTAAAACCCAATTTTTATATTTGCTTTTTCTGCGTCATACAAAAAAATCCCCAACCCTAACTTTTTTTTATTCCCATTATTTCCGTCGGAGGGGCGAGATGAGGCGTTTGTGAGGGAGTGGGTTTGGGGTGGTGGGGGGGGGGGGGGTGTAAAAAATTTACAAAAAACCTTGAATATTTGGTGCCCTTTTTTAACTTTTTCGTTTTTTCCCTCATTCCAAAAGGGAACTAGCCTTCATTCCAGAATCAAATATGTTAAAGATAAAATCTAAAAAAAAAAAAACAAAAAAGGGTTTTTTTTTTTTCAAGGTTAAAAATTTTCCAATATTTAACGCTGAAATTTAAAATCTGCTTCCCGCCAAAAGACAACACAAAAAAGTAGTGTGACGCCCAGAGGGCTGCCCCGCAGCCTAGCGCAGACCCAAAGGCGCCCGCTATCTAGTTTAAAAAGGTAGATATTCTACCTCCAGTCGGCGGTGGGCCCAAAAAAACCCCTAGCAGCCCATTTTGCCGCCCACTGCCCCCGCTGTAATTCCTGCTATCGTTTCTAAATGACCCTTTTTGATTAAATTTTTTAAAAGAAATGGCGCTTTAAAAAGGTGTAAGGAAACCGGGGGATTTTTTTTAAAAACACCACTCTAAAACACCGGGAAAAGGGTATTTATATATGTGCAAAAAAAACTAAACAGGTGAAAAATTTTTTTAGACCCCAAACAAGACGAGAATGTCAAGGAGTCGTAGGGCCTTACCTACCGCTGCAAATTCACTTTCCCGTTGTAAATACCACTTTCATGTAATTAAATAAATTTTAAATTTGGGCCCAAACCTGGGTACTTTTTTATTTCGCGGGTTTTAGTTTCCCTAGAGCTTCTAATTTCCCCTGGGGATTTTTATAAGCCTGGGAAACCTTATTCAAAACTCATTTTCTCGGGGGGAAATATAAAAAAAAAAAAATAAAATTTGTGACATTTTTCCCGGGCGAGAAAACGCCTTTACTTTTTGGGGGCCCTAGATTTTATAACCCCAAGGAAAATTTTGTGGGGGAGAATTTTTGGCCCGGGAGCCTATAACAGAAGCTTATGGAAATTTCCCACTTGTAAATTTTAAAAAGCTAGTGACCAATAATTTTTTACAGGCACCCAAAGTGGTCTTCACAACAAAAAGGGGTGGAAATTTGTAGGGGGGGCGTCCTCTTAAAAAACATTCTCGTGCTGCAGCTTTGAAAAATTTCTTTTTCCCTTGTTTGTCTTTTGGTTTTTTTGGGGGCACGTGTATAAAATGATTTTCTCCGGTGTTTTACAGTGGTACCCCCTTTGCCCTTTTTTGGTAGACCTGGGCCCCTTGGGGACCTAGGGCCGAGGTGGGCCCTACACTACGCCCAGGTCGGCGCATTTTAAAAAATAAAATCTAAAGTCCTACCAAACTCAATGATATAAATGATATCATCATCATCAACCAAAAAACCCTTGGTAAGGTACGGGAAATTTGCCCCCGGCCTAGCCCTACCTAGGCTAGGCGGGGGCCTGGGGGAAACCCAAAAATGGACTTTTTTATGAATTGGTTTACCTAACCAGGGCAAGGACACAGCCTGGGCGTAGGCCTGGGCCTAGCGACCCCTTGAATGAATGACCATAGAGAAAAAACCAGTGGCTCTTTCCCCCCAAATGGAAATAAATCGTTTTCTAGTCAAGGTCGGGTAGACGCACTGTAAAAATCACTTTGTCGTCTCTTTGTCCCTTTGTGTTTTTGTCAAAATATTCCGATTATTATGAAAACGGTCCACGGATTGCCTCTAGCTTCGCTGCCGCGCACGGCCGCTCGTCGAGCTTTTGTTGTTTTTGTTTTTAGTTTTTATACAAATTTACAACGATGAGCATGCTGCAAGCAAACGTCCGCATTTGGGAACCAAAAAACGAGCTTTTTTGCGGGGGGTTTTCAAAACCCTAAAAAAATTTTGAAACCCCCTTAGAAAACCAGGATGTTTTTTTTAAAAAAAATCTTTAATTTGTAAAGTTTTTTTTAATTTGTGTTCAAAAAATAATAAAAAATAAAAAAAAGGGTAAATTTGAGCCCAAAGGCTATTTCCCCTTTTACGAAACGGGGCCCCGCCCCCAAGGAAACCCAAATCCATTCTTTGGAAGGGGAGTCCCCGTGAAGTAGCGAGCATCATTAAAGGTCGGGAAACCACAGGGGGACCCCGGTTTTGGGCCCGAGTAGTTAGGGCCCTAAAAGCTTGCCACAGAAAATGTAGCCAATGCATCACCCGTATCAACGTCGTAAAAAACTGCGTTGGCCCAAGTTTTTCCCAAAAGGGGGCCCGGGGGGGGCAGTGGGCCCCAAAGGCCCGGGAAAACTTTTTTAAAACGCCGGGGGGAATCCTAAATGGAAAAAAATTTCCGGGAGCGCCCCAAAAGGGTTTGCCCTTAAACCTTTAATTTTTTGGTGAAATGTATTAATTTTTTTTCGGTTTTTACGTCACGGGGCTGCGCCCCCGGGCCATCCGATTTTGGGGCCCCCGGGTTTTTAAACTGAACCCCCGAAATGCCCCACGGGTTTGGGGGGGGGGGGGGTGGGGGGTTTTTTGGGAAAATGGGAATTAATACTTTTCATAATTTTTTCCCAAGCCTTTTCACGAAATTATTTTCAATACCAGTATTCCGTCGGGGAGGGGCCCAAAATGGGGGGTTTATCAACGAATTGTGTGTCGGAGGGGGGGAAGGGGGGGAGGGGGAGTAAAGCGATTTTTTCTATACAAAAACCCTTTAAAATATTTGGTGAAATTTATAAACCCTTTTTTGGGTTCTGCTCGTTTCTAATTATATCCCCAGGGCTGCGCCCAAAGGTACCCTTTTTTTCGGGGAAACTGGTTTGATTTAGACGACGAAATGACACATTTTTGGGGGGGGGGGGTTTTAAAATGGAAAATTTTTACTTTTGTTTTCAAAAACTTAAACCCCTTTTTGCAAAACTTTTTTTAAATTTACCAGTATTTCCGTCGTGGGGGGCCCAAAAGAGGTTTGTTTTACAAAGGGAAAGGGGGGGGGGGGGGGGGGGGGGGGGAGGGGGGCTGAAAAGTAGAGTTTTCAATATAAAAACCTTGAAATTTTGGTGACTTTTAATCCCTTTTTCAAATTTTGCCTTTCCTTAGCCAAAAGGGGCCGCGCCAGGGCACCCCGTTTTCCGAGGACTGTTTTGACTAAAACCCGCATGACACATTTTTGTTTGGGAAAGGGGGGGGAAGGGGGGGGGGGGGGAGATTTTGGAAAGGGGAAATTTAAAAACATTTTAAAAATACCCTTTAAGCCTTTTTCATTTTTGGGGCGATACCAAGGGGCCGTCAGTGACACAGTTTGATTGAAAGGGGCGGGGGGTGTGGGGGGGGGGGGAGATTTTTTGAAATTGAAATTAATACCACCCACGGGAGTGTTTCCCGAAAAACCAAATCGAGAAAAAAAAAAAAAAATACATTTGATTAATATTTTCAACCCCATTACATTTTTGGGGCGATGAAATGACGTAAAGGGGATTCAGGGGCCCTAATACTAAATTATTTTATTTTAAAATGGTTTGGGGTCTTTTTTGGAAAAAATCCAAATAACTATTTTTTTTTAATAGCTCTGGAAATTTTTTACGTCCGATGGGCCCTCTTGGGTTTCCTTTTTATCCGTATGGGTTTTGGACCAAGGCAGGGGTTTTTAAAACGGGGGTTTTTTTTAAAAGTCAAAACGGGATCTGAGCATTTCCTTCCCCCTTTTTTTGGGGCATTTAAAAAAAAAATTTTTTTCCCCCCCGAGGGACGTTAGAGGGCCACGGTTTCCCAAAGGGTACTACCCCGAAAAACCCTTTATTCCCAAAGTGGCCCAAAAAATTTTTTTGGGAATTTTTTAAAATAGGGTTGGGCTTTTTGGGGGAAAAAATTTTTTTTTAATATCTTTCACAAATTCAGTCCCAACAGGTTTTATCTCGGGCTTACCCGGGAAACCCGGGGGGACGGGTCTATTTTTACGTACCGGAAAATCGTCCCCCGGGAAAAAAAATTTTGTCCCGGATTTTTTACAAAAAGGGGGCCCCGTTATCGGGCCCATCTGATCCATCCCCCGGGCCCTTTTTGGAACCGCGGGGAGGCAAAAAAAATTTACACGTACCGGAAAAAATGTCCCCCGGAAAAAAATTTTGTCCTGGATTCTGACGAAATTTCGCTATAATTTTACGACCCGGCCCCTTTTAGGCTCTGCGGGGGAAACCCGGGGGGGTTGAGGACAATATTTTGAAATACAGGAAAAAACGTCTCGGAAAAACTGGGTTTTCCCGGATTTTTTCCCCAAAAAATTTACAGTACGGTCCAAATTTTGGGTCTGCGGAAACCGCGCGGACGAGGCAAAGATTTGGACCCTACCGCTCAAATGTCCCGGAAAAAAATTATTCCCGGGTTTTTTTCAAAATAACATTTAGTCGATTAGGTCTATTTTGGGAAATTTACAGAACCCCGCGGATGAGGCTAACATTAAGGGGCCCTACCCAAAAGTTGCCCAAAACCCCCGAGGCCTTTTTGTAGCTCGGGCATTTTTTGTTTCCCATCGGCTCAAACTTGGGTTTTATGGAATCGGGGAGACAAAGGGAAAAAATTTCCGTAACCCAAAATCGTCCCAGAAAAATTTTTTTTCCCGGAAATTTCAAAATTTCGTAAAAATTTACCTTAATTTCATTTTTTTTTTTAATGCTTCGGGGCGGGGGCCCTTTTGGGGGGCTTTTCGGAAAAAAGGGCCCGGAAAACAAAATTTTTTCCCTATCTTTGGAAATAACGACAAAAACCCGATCCCAAAAATACCGCATCGCGGCCCTTTCGCGGGCCGATTTAACCGGGGGGGTTTTTTCGCGGGGAGAGGTTTTTTAAAAATAAACCCAAATTTTTTCAAGTACAGGGTTTTTCCCTTCCCCCCGCGCAGCGGCCTTTTTAAGCCGCGCCCTAAGCGCGACTTTTTCTACTATATTAAAAGTCTGGTTCAACTCTGGGGGGGCCCGGGCCCCGACCTTTGGGGGCCCCCAAAATTTGCCCCGTTGGCGGTCGGCGGGGGGGGGCCAAAATACGCGTGCCCCCCAATCGCACGACCACCCGGGGTTTTGCGCAAAGAAAAAGCGCAACAATCCCGCCATTTTCTTTTTCGGGGGGGGGCCCATCTCTCTTCGTTTGGCCCCTGGGGGACGTGGAAAGTTTTTGGGTTTTTTTCGTTTTTTTTAAAAAAAGTCACCCCGGTCCCCAGGATTTTTGGCCCGGGGGAATTTTTTTTTTTTTTTTTAAATTTTTCGCCAAAGTCCCCCTCTGCACGTGGGAATTTTTAAAACATTCCCCCCCGGGGCTGGCGGTCGGAAAAAATGGGCACGTGTTTTTTTAATTTTTTTGGGACTTTAATTTTCACCTTTTCCCATTTTTTTTTAAATTTTTTTGGGTAGGGGTCTAGACTTTGTTCTTTGGTGATTTTTAAAACTAAAAAAAAGGGGGCACAAGAGGGGGGGAAAAAAAAACGTTCCCGAAATTTCATAAAAAAAAAAACGAAAAAAAAATTTTCAAAAAAATTAAAAAAAACTTTTGGGTTTACACCTTTCCCGTTGGAAAAGTTCCCCCAAAAATTTGAAATTTTAAAAGGTTTTAAAAAAAAAACGAAAAACCCCCACACCTTCGTGAGGAATGGTGTATAAGAACGAAATTAGTTTGGGTACCGGGGAACGAAAACCCCGTAAAGGGACAATGTCGAATGGCGGAGGGGCCCTCGGGTTTTAGCAATGTCAAATTTTTAAGGGCCCAAAAATTTGACGGGAAAGATTTTTTTCTCCGGCACAAGATTGGCTCACAAAAAATGTAAAAGGTTTGTCAGAATGACGTGGTACAATTTTTTTAATTACGCATTGGTCGATAAAGATATGGAAATTCCCAAAATTTTCCCCCGGGGTTTTAAAAAATTTTTCTTCTAAAAATGGTTTTTCACCAACAAAGGAAAAAGGGGTTGTAATAAACAAGAATTTTAAATTTAAATGTTGGGGCTATTAAAATCCCCCAAAGATTCGGGGGAAAACCCGGGAAAGAACGTTTAAGGGGGGTTTGTTTTCCCCCCTCTGTGGGCGAAAAAATTGATTTTTCAAGTAAATTTTTTTAGATTTGCGGGCCTTTTTTTCGGGGATTAAAAAGGGGCCCCCCTTGGCGGGGGTAGCTCAAAGGAGACTTTTTTTTGAGAAACGACAAAAATTCCCTTTTTACGCAACCCGGGGCAATTTTTCCACAGTTTTTAAACAAAAAACTTTGTGTTTTTTTACATTCGGCCGTGTTTTTTTTTCCCTTTTGGCAAGCAAATCCTGTGTAATTATTTGAAGAAAAGTAATAGCATTTTCTTATCCAACATGGTTTTTTGGGGTGCCCCGAAACGGGGCCCCCCTTTGCATTTAGGTTCGTACCATGTTGGGCTAATTTAAAATTTAAAATGAAAAATCAAAACCCTTTAAAAACAAAAATTTTCTCCCTCTCACTTTTTTAAAGGTTTCCCGAGCCCGAAATTTCACTTGAAAATTAATTTTTAAATTTAAAAACGTTTAAAAAAATTATTATCATTTTACATTTTTGGGATGCTTACTGTTTCGGAAAAATATGAGACCCCTATTTGTAGCAAAATTTATTTATAAACCCAAAGGGTTTTAAAAAAAGGAAAAGCTTGCATAAAAAGGGCCCTGAAAGGGTTAAGCCTACTATCCCTTCAAGAAATCAATTCAAAAACAATATTCACCTGAACAAGGTTTATGTGGAAAATAAATTAAAATTTAAAATCCAAAAAAGACATACTGGTACTTAGAACTTTACAAGTCACAAAAGCGGGATGCAGCTTTGACATTCAAACCCGGTCAAAAGGGTTTTTTTAAAAGGGGCAATTTTGAGTAGTTAAAATTTTAAAAAAAAATGTAAATAAAAAATTTAAATTTTTTAAATGATTTAAAATTTTTTATAAATCAAAAGAAAACCCCTACAGGGGGCGGGTTATGATAAAGGGGGAATCGGGACCTTTAAACCCCCTGTTAGGGCAATCCCAGACTATTTTTTTGTGTTTAAAGGGGGGGGGAAACAGGAATGAAAAGTCGAGTTTTCAATACTTAAACATTTTTAAAATTTGGGGGAAATGTATTAACTTTTTTTGGTTTTTAAGTCCAGGGCCGCGTCCAAGGAAAACCCAATTTCGAGGGGCTGTTTGACTTAACGCCGCCCCAAAGACACAAATTTGGGGGGGGGGGCCCAAAGGGGGATTTTTGAAATGGGAAATTTTAAAAGATTTTATCAAATTTTTTTAAACCTTTTTTACGAAAAATTAAAGTTCAAAAACCAGTATTTTCCCTCGTGATGGGCCAAAAATGAGGGGTTATGAACCCCCAAGTGGGGGGTGGAAGGGGGAAATAAAGTCGACTTTCCATACAAAAACCCTTTAAAAATTTAGTAAAATTTAGGAAATTTTTTTGGTTTTTCTCTTTCAAATTATTCACAGGGCTGCGTGCAAGGCATCCCATTTTCGAGGGGCTGTTTTGACAGACGCCCCCAAATTTCACAGTTTAGTGGGGGGGGGGGAGGGAGGGGGGATTTGGAAAAAGGAAATTTTAAACATTTGGGTTTATATCTTCAAGCCTTTTGCAGAAAATTTTGTTTAATACCCGTATTTCCGTGTGAGGGGGCCCTGATTAAAGGGAAAATGAAAGGGGGAAGAGGGGAAGGGGGGGGGGGGTTAAAAATCAAATACCGAATATAACACTAGTTTAATACAGGAAAAGGGTGTAAAACGGGGGAAAAAACTAAAAACAGCGATTCTGGGGGCATTGGGTTCCCTTTTCCAAAGGGCCCTTGGAAGCCAAAAAAAATTAAAAAAACATTAAAAAAGGGGTTAAATTTGGGGGACAAGTGACGGGTTTGCTCTAAACCAAAAAATAAAAAATGTCATTATTATATTATTTCTTGGGCAGGCATGCTCCCCAAAAGGGAATCGTATTATTACTAACTTATTTGTATTTATTTTTCTTTTGTATTTAATATTTTTTTATTGGGTTTCTGAAGAACTAAGGGAACAATACATGTTTTTAAAAGTTTTTTAAAAAAAATATTACTAATCTATTCCTAAACCTTTGGGACACTTTAATTAGTATTAGGGCCTAGCCCTAAAAAAGAATAAAGGATGAAACAAATATGGGTTGATTGAATATTGCTTAACCCTCTCATATTTATGGGCCCTTTTGGGTTTTAAACCGGGGACGATATCATAAAAAAATTTTTTTTCACCATAGCTACACTTTCAATAAAGATGCAATATAAAAAGTTAATCTTTTTTTTTTGTTGCTATTCACTTTAAAACATAAAAATTTAAAAGGGAATTTTATGATATGCACACCAAGTTGTGTGTCTATCCCCGCGGGCCCCCTTCTGAGTGTCCCGATGGGTTCAGCATGCCCCGAACCCCCGGGGGGTCGAATAGGCCCAGAGCTTACCTCTTAATGGGTTTACCCCTACAAGGGAAAGAAAAGGAAAGTCGTCTGCCCTCGAAAAATTTTTCCCCCTTCCCTTTTACTACCTCACCGACCGGGGGGACGACGACGGGCGACGCGACGACAATGACAAAAAGGACGATGACGCAGGCGCAACGATCACGACGTGGGGGAAAACCCCCCAAAAAACCCCCCCCCCGTGCCAGCCCCCCCCTGATTTTTGTCACAACCCTCCGGCCCCTTTCCCCGCCAAACTACCAACCTCCCCTGTTTCTGAACAGAAAAGGCCACCCTCACCGTTTACCACCGCGTTTTCCCCTTTCCCCCCCCCAATCTTAAAAAAAAAAAATAATAAAACCCTAGGGGACTAAAAACCTTGAGTTTTTTGATAAACCCACTTAGGTGCAAGAATTGGCGACAAAAAAAATCTGAGTTAAGTGTTTTTATAATAAAATTATGTATAAGCCTGCCCAGGGGGATCTTTTCCTTTGGGGTTTTTTCGTGTAACGTAATTGTCCAATTGGAAAAAAATTTCACTCAAACCCGACCCGGGAAAAAATCTAAGCGCAACCCCCCCCGTATTTGAATTTTTGCGCCCAATGTAAAGCCAAAAGCCGCCAGGGGGGCTGATCCAAATTGGGCTCCTTTCCCCCAACAAAAAGGAAAACCCGCTCTTTCCTGTATTAAAAAGGGAGTTTTTATATTACGGTATTTGGTTTAAAATTTGAGTTTTCAGTACATAACAAAAAAATGACAGGGATGCAGGACGGGTAAAAAAAAAGTTTTCGAAACATAAATTTTTTTTTTGGGAAATTGACGTGTTTTTAAACCCCGGAATACCCTCACCCGGGTTTGGGGGGGGGGCCAAAGGGGGAAATTTTGGGTTTTAAATTTTTTTCATTTTGAGTTTTTCGCCCAAACCCAACACGTCAGCGGGGGGGGTCCAAACCCCATTGTCCCGGAAACTGTCCCCAAAATTTTTGACGTGTTTTAAAAAATTTCTTTTTAATTTCTCAAAAAAATGGTTGGGGCCCTTTTGGTGATAAAAAAACATTTCTTTTTGTCCCTAACTGGGGGCATTTTTTCTCCGTTTCCCGGGCGGGTTATCTTGTGCTTTACGGAACCGGACTGACGAGGCTAATTTTTGGGTATCCCGGAAAAGCGTCCCGAAAAACTCTGCGTCACGGAAAAACCCGGAAAAAGTACAAAAGTTGTCCGATTTGCCAAATTTTTTTTCCACAATGTTTCGGAGGTCGAAGAGCTCTCCGTAAGTGTTTCGAAAAATCGTTGGTCATTTTTGGGAGATCCAAAAAACATTACTTTTGTTAATAACTTTTGCAATTGATGGCCGATCTCCGCCATCTCGGACACTACGGAACCGGACGTCAGACGCCGACATTTTGGCGTCCGGGAAAAACCCGAGAAAAATACCAAGTGGTACCAAAATCAGAAAAATGTTTTTTAACAAGTGTTCAGGACGACAAGGCGATTCCGAAACGTCGTGCAAAATCGAACGTCAATTTTGGGAAATCCAAAAAACATTTCTTTTCTCAACAACTCGGGCAATTGTGGGGGGGGGGGCGATTTTGGAAAAAGACATTAATACATTTTATCAACATCTTCCAGCTTTTTCGGAAACTAGGTTTAATACCAGCATTTCCATTGTGGTGGGCCATGATGTGGGTATATGATGGAGGGGGAGGGGGAAAGAGGGTATAAAGTAGAGTTTTCAATACATAAACCTTGACTATTTAGTGAAATTAAGTAACTTTTTCGTTTTTGCTCTTCCCAATTACGTCACAGGGCGCGTCCAAGACATCCGATTTTCGAGAGTTTGATTGGAGGGAGGGGGGGGAGGGAGATTTTAGAAATGGAAATTAATACATTTTGATCAATATCTTCATGCCATTTCATTTTTGGGGCGATACCAATGGCGTCAGAGGGATTAACAGCCCCTATACTAAATTATTTTATTTTTAAATTGTTGGTCTATTTTGGAAAAATAAAAAAACACTGTTTCTTATAATAGCTCTGTCAATTTTTGTGCGATAGGGTCCATCTTGGGGTCTTTGGAACCGTATTGGTCGAACGCAGCAGGGGTGATTAACAGGGGTTATTTTTAATTATTGAATATTGTAATAACATTTATTTACTACATCCTCTTTTACCCGCAGCTTCAGGGCGGCGGGTAGGATTGGGCGACGTCCCGAAAAAGTGTCGGAAAACAAGGACGCGTCAGCAATTGAACTTTTTTGATTATTCTTGGCCATGCATTTGTCGCCTCAGATTTATACTGTTTAATTACCATAGCCGAGAATGAAAGAAAAACTAGAAAACTGTCTCGGTTTGCGATTTTTCCTCATCAGAAGGAAATGTAAAACCTAACATGGTAATACAGCCAAACCTTGAATTTTCAAATAATCATGCAACGGCTCGGAGATTCACGACCTTCGGACGGGCGAGACACACCAGATGTTACTGGGATTGTTGCATAGCTTGGCCTGGCTTGGCCGGTCTGACGCGTGGAGCATCACATTCTGTCAAGGTCAGGACCGTTCCCGAGGATTGACGTAATGTGGCTCATGACGTGGCGCAGGGGATGTATCGATAGCAGCATTGCATACAAGTGCGTATGAAGTGGCGTCTTTCACATCAGAGTCCCGAACAGTTGTCTCAGGAAAACATTTCTCAAACATTTTACACAAAAGACGTAAAAATGTTCCGATTTCGAAAATCATTTTTCACCGTACTTAGAGGCAGCGGACAGCGTCTGGTGGCGTACCGAAAGTGTCCCGTAAAACAAATTTGTCCCAGGACTTCGGATAAACGACAAACGTCACCCGCAAATTACCGAATCGCGGCCGTACAAGGACCGATTCGCGATTTTGTCGCGTCAACGAGGTTTTCCAACTACGAGGTATTCCGAGTGAGTACGAGGTTTTCCACGCCCTCCGCGTAGCGGCTTCAAGCCGCGCGTGAGCGCGACTTGTCTACTATATTAATAGTCTGCGTTCACACTCTGGGCGGCGGCCGCGACCTTGGCGGCCCGAAATTCGCGCGTTGGCGGCCGGCGCGGCGCCCAAAGTACGCGTGCCACCAACTCGGCACCGACCACCGGCGTGTGCGCAAAGAAACGCGCAACAATCTCGCCATTTGACTTTTTCGCCAATCTCTCTTCGTTTGGCCGTGGCGACGTGGAACGTTTCGATTTTTGCGTTTTTCAAAAACGTCACCTCGATCCACCAGGATTCTTGGCCGGGGAATTTTTTTTTTTTAATTTCTCGCCACGTCACCTCTGCACGTGGGCATTTTACACATGCCCCAGGTCTGGCGGTCGGAAAAAATGTCACGTGTTCTTATTTTTGGCACTTCAATTTCTCACCTTTCCGATTTTTTTCTAAATTTTGGGTAGGCTCTAGAGCTTTGTTCTTTGGTGATTTTGAAAGCTTAAACAAGGACGCACAAGAGGGTGGAAAAAATCGTTCCCGAAATTTCGTAAATGAACTCGAAAAAAATTTACAAAAATTTAAAACAACTTTGTATTTACACCTTGCCAGTTGGAAATGTTCAAAATTCGAATTTTAACTGTACCAAAAAAAAAAAAAAAAACGACACCTTCGGGAGGGATGTATGTACAAGAACGAAATTAGTTTGGGTACCGGGAATCGAACCCGTCGTAAAGGTACAATGTTGAATGGCGGAGGGGACGTACGATTTTAGACAATGTCCAAATTTAATGGGCCAAATTCGACGGTAAAGATTTTATCTCCGGCACAAGATTGGCTCACAACAATGTATCGATTCGTCACGAATGACGTGGTACAATTTTTTTTTTATTATTTCGCATTGGTCGATACGATATGGAAATTACAAATTTGCCACGTGTAAAAATTTATCTTCTAAAAATGTTTTGCACCAACATAGAAATGGGGTAGCCGGGGGTGTAATTAACAAGATTTTAATTGTAATGTTGGGCTATTAAAATCAAAAATGATTCGGGGAATCCGGTAATGAACGTTTAAACTATTCGTTTTCACCCTCTGTGGGCGAAAAATTAGATTTTACCAGTATTTTTACAGATTCGCGGGCCTTTTTTTAGGGATAAACGGGCCACCTTGGCGGGCGTAGCTCAAAGGAGACTTTTTTCTGAGAAACGACAAATATCACTTTGCACGCACGGGACATTTATCTACAGCTTCATAACAAACACTTTGTGTTTTGTTACATTCGGCCGTGTTTTTTTCCTTCCGACAAGCAATCCATGTGTAATTATTTAAAGAATGTAATAGCATTTTATTATCCAACATGATTTTTTGGATGCCCCGAAACGGGCCCTATTTCGACTTTTAGGTCCCTACCATGTTGGGCTAATTAATTAATATGAGCATTAATCTTAATAACAAAATTTACTCCGTCTCACTTTTCAAAGGTCCTGAGCGCCGAAATTGCACTTGAAAATTAATTTGTAATTCAAAAACGTTAAATAAATGATTATCATTTTACATTTTGCATGCTTACTGTGTTCGGATAATACTGAGACGCTATTTGTAGCAAACTCTTTCTATATCTCAAGTGTTGTAAGAAGATGTTCAACTTTTTTTTAATATCTTGCACAATTACAGTCCGAACAGGTTCATCTCGGGCTCTACGGAACCAGGCGGACGAGGTGCATATTTTGACGTACCGGAAAATCGTCCCGGAAAAAACTTTTGTCCCGGATTTTCACAAAAGGCGCAGTTATCGTCCGATCTGATCCATCGGGCTTTATGGAACCGCGCGGGTGAGGCAAAGATTTACACGTACAGGAAAAGTGTCCCGGAAAAACTTATGTCCCGGATTTTTACAAAATAAGCATTTATTGTACGATTAGGTCTATTTTTTGGGCTTACAGACCGCCGCGGATGAGGCTAACATTTAGACGTACCCAAAAGTTGCCCAACCGCGAGGCCTTTCGTAGCTCGGGCATTTTTCGTCCGATCGGCTCAATCTTGGGCTCTATGGAATCGGGCAGACAAGGCAAACATTTCCGTACCAAAAAATCGTCCCAGAAAAATTTTTTGTCCCGGAAATTTACAAATTGCGTAAAATTGACCTTGATTTCAATTTTTTTTAATGCTTCGGGGCGGAGGGCAGATTTGGGCGGCGTACCGAAAGTGTCCCGGAAAACAAAGTTGTCCCAGATCTTCGGGAATAACGACAAACCTGATCCGCAAACTACCGCATCGCGGCCGTACGCGGGCCGATTCTCGAGTTTGTCGCGGCGACGAGGTTTTCCAACTACGAGGTTTATCAAGTACAGGGTTTTCCATTCCCTCCGCGCAGCGGCTTTCAAGCCGCGCGTAAGCGCGACTTGTCTACTTATATTAAAAGTCTGCGTTCACACTCTGGGCGGCGGCCGCGACCTTGGCGGCCCGAAATTCGCGCGTTGGCGGTCGGCGCGGCGCCCAAAGTACGCGTGCCACCAACTCGGCACGACCACCGGCGTGTGCGCAAAGAAACGCGCAACAATCCCGCCATTTGACTTTTTCGCCCATCTCTCTTCGTTTGGCCGTGGCGACGTGGAACGTTTCGGGTTTTTGCGTTTTTTCAAAAACGTCACCTCGATCCACCAGGATTCTTGGCCGGGGAATTTTTTTTTTTTTTAATTTCTCAGCCACGTCACCTCTGCACGTGGGAATTTTACACATGCCCCAGGTCTGGCGGTCGGAAAAAATGTCACGTGTTCTTATTTTGGCACTTCAATTTCTCACCTTTCCCATTTTTTCTAAATTTTGGCTAGGCTCTAGAGCTTTGTTCTTTTGTGATTTTGAAAGCTAAAAGAAGGCGCACAAGAGGGTGGAAAAAATCGTTCCCGAAATTTCATAAAAAATCGAATTTACAAAAATCCTTTA
>JAMZAV010016366.1:0-10920 GCA_024449915.1 Sweltsa coloradensis | reverse complement strand
ACTCCAATACTCTTTCAATGAATGACTTTGAATAAAAAACATTAATACTTATTTTACTGTCTTCATGTATTAGCATGATTACTTTACTAATTGAAAATCAGACTGTAAATGGCTTAATTAGCTTGATTAGCTAATCATTAATTTATTGCTAATTACGAGTTCATATTCGTAATTACAATGAATCATTATGATTACTGATGATATAGAGATGCATCAGTGATATAAACATGTTTGATTCGATGAATATTAATAAGGTTATTAGATTAATTGAATAATTTGCATGTCATTTTACCAATATCATAGATATACACATAAAAATAGCTATGAGAGCCTTGGACCTTTTACATAAAGTTGATATCCATATAATATCCACCCCACAAGAATTTCATCCAAATAGTGTCTAGATGGTATCCACATAATATCCACTTAAAAGAATTGTCATCCAAATATTATCCCATTGATATCCATATAACAACCACCAAAAATTTGCTGTCCAAATAGTATTTAGTTCATATCCACATAATATCCACCCAAAAAGAATTACATCCATTAGTGTCTAGATGGTATCCACATTATATCCACTTAAAATAATGCCATCCAAATATTATCCAGATAATATCCATTTAACAGCAACCTTAAATTTTGCCATCCAAATAGTATTTAGTTGATATCCACATAATATCCACCCAAAATTATGCCATCCAAATGATACTTAGTTAATATTCACATAATATCCACCCCAAAAGAATTACATCCAAATAGTATCTAGATGGTATCTACATAATATCCACTTGAAGGAATGTCATCCAAATATTATCCAGTTGACATCCATAAAATAGCAACCAAAAATTTTTCTGTCCAAATAGTATTTAATTGATATCCACATAATATCCACCCAAAATAATGCCATCCAAATGATATTTAGTTAATATCCACCCCAAAATAAATACATCCAAATAGTGTCTAGATGTGATCCACATTGTATCCACTAAAAATAATGCCATCCAAATAGTATTTAGTTGATATCCACATAATATCCACCCAAAATTATGGCCATCCAAATGATACTTAGTTAATATCCACATAATATCCACCCCAAAAGAATTACATCCAAATAGTGTCAAGATGGTATCTACATAATATCCACTTGAAAGAATGTCATCCAAATATTATCCAGTTGACATCCATAAAATAGCAACCAAAAATTTTGCTGTCCAAATAGTATTTAATTGATATCCACATAATATCCACCCAAAATAATACCATCCAAATGATATTTAGTTAATATCCACCCCAAAAGAAATGCATCCAAATAGTGTGCAGATGGGATCCACATTGTATCCACTAAAAATAATGCCATCCAAATATTATCCAGATGATATCCATATAACATCCGCCCAAAATTTTGCCATCCAATTAGTATTTAGATGATATTCACATAATATCCACCCAAAATTTTGCCATCCGAATGATATTTAGTTAATATCCACATAATATCCACCCCAAAGAATAATACCCAAATAGTGTCTAGATGGTATCCACATTTATTATGGATATTATGTGGATATTAACTAAATACTATTTGGATTGACAAAATTTTGGGTGGTTGTTATATGGATATATGGATAGGCCCTACCCAAAATTTTGTCATCCAAATAGTATTTAGTTAATATCCACATAATATCCACCCCAAAAGAATGTAATCCAAATAGTGTCTAGATGGTATCTACATAATATCCAATCTTAAGATTGTCATCCACGTATTATCCAATTGATTCGACCAAATTGGGTTAATCAATTAAATAAATATAAATTTGTTCAATAGTTGTTGTACAAAAAGAGAACAATGCCCACTTTTTTATTATTAACACTGGTTTATAATATTTAACACACAGTCCCTTTTGAAAAGTTAGGGTGCAAGGCAATGCTGTAATTTTTAGTTTATAGGTGCACTTTTTTCCAATATAGTTAATACTTGTTAACTTGACTAACTATTATGTGTATAAACATGAGTAATAATTGTTATTACTATAATTGTTTTTGTATTCTTTGGATAGTACACAAAATGGCTCATCTTCTTCCACAAAATTATCTCGTGAAGTCTTGGCCTCGAACACTTCCACAATATTCTCTGTAGATAGATCTTTCTCATTCTCATCATTTGGGTCATGTGCATTGCTGTCATTGATGTCATTTATTGGGGGTTGAATCTGAGGAATAAAGTTGTGAGTATATTATTAGGGATGATACTTTGACCGGTCAAATTAAAATTGGATAATTGACCAAAAGTCGGTCAAATATAAAAAGATTTATTTTGCTTGTAGGCCTATACATTAGGCTTTCTTAGGCGTGCGTACTGCGTAGCGGGTAGGCCAGGTGAAGCCTTGTCCCCCCCCCCCCCCCCCCCGCCCATTAAGCTTAGCGTTCTTGAAATTCACAATAAATAATTGATTACAAATTAAAAATTAAGAAAAATAGGTGGCCCTACCTATCTACCTACTTAGTTTTCCGAAACATAATAAATGTAAATATATAAAATGTAGTTATGAGAATCCAGAGGCAGGTATTTGTGGTGGAACTTAATTACATGTAGGCCTACTTGTTTAAATTTGGCCCATTAAAAACAATGAATGATCGTCAAATTTGTTTGAGCGAGCGTAGCGAGCGTCTCTTCTTGACTCGTATGGCTCGAATGGCTGTTTTTTTCTGTTACTGCTTCGGTACAGGTCACACCGTTTCTCTGATCGACCTGAAATTTTGCACATGTACATACCACCTATGCGGGTTGCTGTATAGTTTTTGAACAAATCCGATCGTTGGTTATAAAAAAATAAAAAAAAAAAAAAAAAAAAAAAAAAAAAAAAAAATTCCAATCGTTATGAAATTTGGCATGGTCAATAATTACAACATTCTCTCCTATTTTACAAATTTTCAGCTAAATCGGTCAAACCTAAAAGACTTATTGGTATGTAACATTATGGGAATGTCGTACTCGGGTCGTGTTGCACGTACCGGTGCTCGGCTCAACAACGCGACGGGACTTGAGAGTTTTCCTAGTTATTTATTAGGCCTATATTAATTTAGGCCTACGGTTTTTGACAGTGATTTAATTAATTTTGTTTCCTACCATAAATACCTGCATAGGAACTCACTTTATAATGTAAGTAGGCCTACCGGTCCAGTAAATTTGATAAATTAATAAAAAACTCATGTCCTAACCAGTGAGTAGCTTAGGTATGTTTTATTTATTTATTTATTTACGGTATTTATTTATTATTTATTTAACGTCTGTCGTATTCAGTTATAAAAACTGATTTACAAAGGAGGACAACTAATAAATCTAATTACATAGATGCAGCAACTACAATAAACTACATTTTAGTACATATTTGAAATAGTTGCATTACCTACAACAACAATGCATTTAAACACAACAATTTTGTTTTATAACAAATAAAAATGATTAAATGTATTTAATGAATGAATCAAATATAGAAAAGGGTGGGAAATGAAAAGAAAAGCAAAAAAAGGAAAAAGGGAAAAAGGGGAAAAAAAGAAAAAAGGAAAAAAAGAAAAGAAAAAAAGAAAGAAAAAATTGCTGGGCATGTCAAGCATCCAACCAAGCACCATAGGCCTAGACTAGCTAAATGTCCTAGGAAGGGTCAACAATTTGGTTTCAAAGTTTACATGTGCAAACAAATATTTTTGTTGCATTAGGCCAGTGTTGGGTCAGTTCTTTTTTAAAATGAACTTTCTAAAAGTTCAGTTCACAGTTCAAATAATGAACTTTTTAAAAGTTCAAATTCTTTTAAAAAGTAAAATTTTGAAAAGTTCAAGTTCGTCTAAAATATGAACTAAGTTCTTTTAAAAGTTATTTTGTAAAAAAATCACTATTTTATTATAGGTTGGCGTCGAGTTCGAATAGTTAACAAAAATCTTCAAATTGTTTGTATTTACGTATGCCCTATCTAGGCAATCTATAGGCAATGTAATTACCATCAAATTAAATTTTTCTTCAATGCATTAGCATAGCCGTTGCAAGTGGCCAAAATAATTCATTATTAATACCCATTTTACTAGGTACAAGCTAGTTAAATTCAAATCTGTCTACACCTACACAAGTGCAACCCCCCCCCCCCCCCCCCCCAACAAAGTAAGGAGAGAGCTACACAACTATTATTGATGATGTTAATAGTTCCATCTAAAATATATTCTTGCATATGCCACTGCAGTCTAACCACTAGTCTAACGCGTAATCTATTGGAAGCTTCGAGCTGAGACCTTGCTTGATAGCCTACCAGTGCTAAATTTTATTTCTCAATGGCTAAACTGATGAGCTGACATGTAAAGCGCTTGACCAGCTGCTGTGACAGTCGCAAGATAAAAAAAAAACTGCTAGCCACCCGGGAATACTATTCACTTATGTTGTTTTCGGTAACAAAATGTTTGGAATTGATTTATGATAATAAAAATAAGAAGAACAATACGACTTCCAGATTAAATTTCGAAACTAAGTTATATATTATTACGCACACGAAGCACGGAGATGGGCTTCATATTTGTAAATGAAGTTGCATTAATTATAAAATTCGAGCTCTGTTGGTGGTCTAGTATCAGGGTTTGACGGGGGGGGGGGGGTTGGGGGCGTGTCATAGATCGCGATCTTCCCACGGCTGACGGCGGTCGGACGATAGTTGAGCTGTTTTTGATCGTGTTGATGATTTGTATTACATTCTCGTCGACCAGCTTGTAAAATTACAGCAGGTACTTGGCATTATAGGCTTCTAAAATTTATTTGTTTCCGAATTAATTAGCGTGCATCTTTTTAACTAAGTTTGACTCCGTGAATCGTGCGTGACCTTGTCAAAATCAGCTGAACGTACGTCAACGTAGGCCAACGATGGAACAACGATTTGTTATTGTTTTTAGCGTCGACGACTGCTCGACGCACGAAAAGAACTTTCAAATGACCTTTCTAAAACTAAAAAGTTCGTTCTCGGAAAGAACTTTTAAAAGTTCAAGTTCATTCATTTAAAAAAGAGTAAGTTCACTGAAAAGTTCTCAAAAAAAGAATGCGTTCCCGAGAACGCGTTCTTTTTAAAAGTTCCTTCCCCAACACTGCATTAGGCCTACTAGCAACTTAACCAGTAGGCCTAGGCTCCCTGCTGAAAAATCTTGTCAAAATTGTATCGTAAGATCTTGTATTATTCTTGGCAAGATCTTGCCAAGAAATAAACAAGATCTTATTTTAATGCAAGATCTTACTTTAACACTAGGAAACGCTCAGTTGGACGCGTTGATAAGCGAGCACGTGCTATAGCTAGACCCACATTGCACATTTTTTTAATTTTAAAATTTGCGACGTTCGCTGTCCACAGGGCCATGTTTCCAATATTATTTATTATTGCCAAGGTATTTGGGTAAACCCGTGTTTAAATCTTTACTTTAAAATCCACCGCCATCTAGAGGACCTTGACTCCTTGGGAAAACTATTTAAACTCTTTGTTGACAAATAATAGACTGCTTCCTCGAAAGTATTTTGATTACTTCTAGGTGGCAGTGCATTAGAAACTTCGCGCGTCTTTTCGTTGCCATGGCAACGTTACTTTTGTTATAATGTAATTTCCATCTACACTACTTATCGGATCAAAATAAAATTAACATATTCGTGACCGGACGGACATTCTAAATGATTTGGCTATCTCAGATTTTGTCCCCGTTAAGTTTTAGAAAAAACTTTCGATTAACTTTAATGTAACTTTTTAACTTTTTGAACGATTTTGCCAAAACTAATGGCATTCAATCGAGAACAAAGCTTGCGGATGGTCAAAATTTCAACTCGATCCGAGCCTCCGTTCGAACGTTATGGCGAGACATACAAACAAACAAAAAAAAAAAAAAAAACAAACAAACAAACAAACAAACAAACAAAAAAAAAACAAAACCAGTGACTAATTTTTCCGGCAGAGTCAAATGGAAACGCTCGCTTCGCTCGCTTCACAAGATCTTGCAAGAATTTTTACCAGGGCTACCTAGGCCTAAAAAAAGAAGGCCTACGGGTAGGCCTATATATATAAAAATTTTGAATTTTGTTTGAAAATGTTCAAATGAAATACATTTTGATGAAAATTCCCATCACTAGGCCTAGGAGGCCTAGCCTAAGTTACCATCCTACCTAGCCCATTGTTGAAAAAATATGAATGCAACATTTTTAAGAACCCTGTGTACCTATATTCTTACGGCAGAACGTAAGAATTGTAAAAAATTATGCTAAAAATTATTCTTAGGCCTACGGCAGAACGTAAGATTTGCTAAAAATTAATCGTAGGCCTACTCTCATTGGAATTATTGTTACCGTAAATTATTTTTACTAGGTATCTTTTTATTATCGTTAACCTTGCCAGGGGCTAGGCCTAGACAAACCTGAAAGTAGATAACCTAACTATAGGGGCACTAGTGTATTAGGCTAGCAAAGTTGTCAGGGTAGGCCTACGTCTAGGGATACCTAGGCCTAGGCATAGGTCCCTTTGGCCCCTAGTCTAGACCTAGGGTTAAGGCTCGTTGAAGAAGTTGATCCAATCTCAACTTTACCGTACGTTACGTTATTTATTCTTTATTTAGCCAATCACAGCCCATTTCCAAGTGGCTACCCCTTGTAAATACCACATTAACTTTACCGTACGTTTTAAAGGTCCACCCTTGTTGTTGCACCAACCTAACCAACCGTCAGGGAGTTTAAGCTGATAACGAATAATGTGAGGGCCTATGTTCTTATCCTAGGCTAGGCATCTAAGGGCTAGTCTTAGGCTGTACTAGGGCCTGCATCTTGTTTTAAGTACCCTAGGCCCATAGGAACGCTCCAGATTTAAAAAAACTTAAGATACAGATATTTGGTTTTTCAGTGATAATAATAAAGAAAGGGAGATATAAATAAATAAGTAGGCCCTACTTATTGCTAAGTGCAAGCAATAGGCTTAATTGTAATCAGTCTATTGTTAGTTATGGTAGGCCTAGCCTACCCTACAGAATTTAGAGTGATTTTAACCTCAGCAGTAACTTTGCTTCTGCTAAGCCTAGTCCCTAGCAAATAGTTAGCTCAACGTAAGAATAATTTTTAGCAATTCTTACATTCTGCCGCAAGAAGCTTTAGCAGCAAGAGAAGCAAGAGAAGCTTTAGAATTGCTCCAGACCCTGAGCCCCCTACACCCCAATTCTTTAAACAAGCTTCTTCCTCCAGTCTGAAACCTGGGCCCCTGGAGCCAAGTAGGTCATTGGCGCCTAGGCCTAGAGGTCAACCGGCCAACCCCAACCTTTAAGGTAGGCCCTAGGCTATGATTGTGCTGTTCAGCTTGGCTTGGTGCAAGTGCAAGTCGCTAGAATTTTATCAAGTTTCTAGTGAATTTCAATTGATTTAGGCCTGAGGCATAACGTCGGTATACGCTCACAAGGTAAAGGCCTTACTAGGCCCTAGGCCTAGCAATAAAGTAGGTACCTACTTCGGAATTAAACGTGCAATCCAATTGGAACTTTCGCCAAGTTGTTATCAAAAGTAGGGTTATAAACCCGTATCCGATCCTTACCTGCTGAACATAATAAAACCTTATGTTGATTACGTACCTTATATTATACCTAGACATAGTCAAGTAAAAAGTCTAGCGTTTGGGTAAACAAGAGATCGCTAGAGATCTATAATTTTGACTATTTAGGTCAACATTTGGGACCTTATACCGATACAAAAACAAAATCCAACTGCCATTTATATTCAAGCAGCTGGCAACTGGCTGCGGTGCAAGTGTAGGAGCCAACATGAAAATCGTAAGTTTCTTAAATAAGCGTAATGTCTGTACCGTTCATTTTAATAGAAAGCTATTAAATAATTGTAGTTTACTAATCATTGTGTTAAATATCTAAATCTCTATAAAGTCGACAGTCCCCAAACTAAAATAACTGTCGCCAAACAAACTTGAAACCCTTGAAACAAGTCCTTGAAGTTGGCAACCTTTGTTACTAGTCGTTGACCAATCGCGATCTTTCTACGACCTGCGTGCGGCTAATTCAAATGTAGTAGGCCTACACTGAAATATAACAGGGGAGAACGATCATAATATTATTTTAATTTTTGTTAAAGCATACATGTTATATTTTACCTTTTTAAATTAAAATTGGTATTAAAAATGCAATTTAGGCCAATAGTTTAGAAATACAACATCAGTGTTTTTTTTAATACATGCATGCATACAGATGCAAAACGAAAGTTTTCGTTTTTAATTTAGTCTTCTAATAAAGAGCATTTTACTCGCTAAACGATTTCCTATCAGATTAACCCTTGTCCTCCACTACCAACAGTTGGTGTGCCTTATAGATCCGTACTATATTCCCTACACGTATATTTTACATTCAATACTCATACGGTTTCATAATCATTATATCATACCATATGCCAGCGTTTTATATTACAATTCATCGTAAATCACATTGTATTGTATTTTATCTTACCTATTACTCAATACTAGTATACCATACTAGTAGTATACATATAACTTGAAAACATGAAATGCACATTATATTTTATTTTTCATTTTATACCATATTTAAATTAAAAACATTTAAACATTAAAATTTTAATCTTTTAATACTGTAGCTAAACTCATTAAATTCACTTTATTTCGAGCTAAAAATAAATGTATTGAAGACACTGCCGCCTGGAATAAAGTATGCATGCGAAAGATATAAACGTATAGGCCTACATATTATATCACTATATACGGTGATTAAGGCTATTCGACCGCGTTTTTCTATTTTCCAAAATATGCTACCAAGTCAAAACATAGTTAATGGCTTTCAAACCTGGCTATTTTAGAAAATCAAAAATATTCTTTTCAAATTTTTCTGATCCGGTACACGGCCAATATAGCCACCTCAAAATAATTTCCAACTTCAATTCGCCAAGGCACACCATTCAACGTAGGGTGTTGTGTTTTTGTGACATTAATTTTCAACTGTTTTTCTATGGACTGACTGAGAGGAAAGAGATTTATTTTAACAATTGTCTTTTCTGCGAATTTTTTCGTTTGGCGGTACAAATCGGTAAAAAATTCCGCCAAAACGAAAAAATTCGCAGGAAAGACAATTGTTAAAATAAATCTGTTTTCTCTCAGTCAGTCCATTGAAAAACAGTTGAAAATTAATGTCACAAAAACACAGTCACCGTTAACACAATCTAACGAAATTCCAAGAAGATCACGTGTAAGAAATTAAGGCTTCAACCGATTAGGTCATATTGAGCCGCCTGTGACATTGTAAATTAAATTAGAATATGGTGTGTTTCATGACTATTATTTTCTTCAAAGTTTTTAAAAGATGTATTAATTCTCAGTATTTATTTTAGCTCAGTGTGCTAGGTATAACCTTGATCATAGTGTCAGGTGTTAATGCATCTGGACAACGACGTGAGCGACTAGGGCGCTCCAACCGGTTAAATAAATAAATAAATAAATTTTATTTAGAGTCTGCCTACTCAGTTATGTGACTGATTTTTCAGTGGGGGGCTTTCAATCAAAGCGGTCAAGCCAACCCTGCAGGCCCCGACGCAATCGACGAGTGAGCGATAACCAACCAAAGATCGATATTTTTAATAGGAAATATAGCAATCAGTGATATGGACAGTGCGAACACCCGCGAATCAACGCCAGAATCAACAAGGCCGATTCAGTACAACTTTAAATTTATTATGTGCCTTGATGCTAGGACGGCTCCAAAGCCACCGTTTACAAAGTCCTAAGACAAGAACTGATGGACTTAAGTCCAAATCAGAAGTTAAAAAACTTCTGACTTTAGCGTGAATCGAACCCTGGACCTTCTGCATTGGAAGCAGATACGCTAACCACAAGACCAACGAGCCACACATATTGCGCCGCCTGTGATACTGAAAGTTGATGAGATGAGTTAATTGTGTTTTAGAAGATTAAATTCTTTTCTCTGTGTTTATGTAAGAAAATAAAATTATGAGGATAGTAATAGCAAAACAAATGTTAATGACGTAAATGATGGAGATGATGTTAGAACAATATATAAGTGTAATAATTTACCCGAGAGCATTGGGGAGGAAGAGGACTTAATGCCTTTAAAATGTTGTTTGGCAACATTATAATAACATGCAGTGGCGCGGCGAACCCTTCAATGGGGAAGCTAAGTAGCGTGCGCGGGAAAGACTCCAGGTCACACTTAATCACGTGGCATAGGATAATAACCCGTCTTCGAACATTGCTCTACCGTATCTCCCGACTGAGACCAACATAAGGTATTTAAACCACACGACGACAACACCCAATATCTTCGCTATGTATTACAGACAATATAATATATTAAACAACTTATACCAAGTTTAAAATGAGAGCGAGTTTAATAAGTACGTGTAATTGCGATGTTGCCGCGCCGCTACGACACAATAGAAAGAGAGCGCGTCTCCACGCAGCAGAATTTGTAAACGGTGACTTTTGAGCCGTCCTAGCAACGATGGCACATAATACATTTAAAGTTGTTCTGAATCGGCATTGTTGATTCTGGCGTTGACCAGTGGGTGTTCGCACTGTTTATACCACTGATTGCTATATTTCCTATTAAAAAATATCGATCTGTGGTTGGTTATCGCTCACTTTTCGATTTTGTCGGGGCCTACAGGGTTGGCTTGGTCGCTTTGGTTTACTGTCCCCCACTGAAAATCAGCTATGTGACCGAGAGGGTAGACTCTAAATACGGATTTGTTTATTAATTTATTTTCATGTATTGTAACAAGCTCCAACATATCCCCCCCCCCGCCCTCCTTCCACCGCTATAGCAAACACACACGGTTTCATTTATTGTTCAAAGCTCCTAAATCTGCCCCCCCCCTCCATCCCTCCCCCCTCCTTTCTTCGCTGT
>JAMZAV010016365.1:0-10344 GCA_024449915.1 Sweltsa coloradensis | reverse complement strand
AACTTTTTTCCAGCATGAAACAAATATAGAAACAATTGCATTGAAATACCAATAATACCTCAACAATTAAAGTGCCACTCCCGCTCTAATCAAATTTGGGGGGAGGCTATCGCCACTGCCATATCCCAACTTACAACAACATCATAATATGTAGACATGGCGTATTATTGGTAATGTTCCAGCGAGAGCGATGACGTTCTACGATTCTACTGGGAAAACAACTTTGTAACCACACTTGGAAACTCTTCTCATCAAAGTGATGACATCATGACTGGAATGTATAAATATAATCATTAATCATTCCCCTGATTAAAAAAATATATATTATAACTGTATAGAAGCTATGGGAACAACTTTCAATGTCTCTCAGTCAACTGTCGGGTCTATATAATATACATGCGAGTTTTATTGCCAGCAATCGGGCCAAAATTAAACAGATTTGTGCAAAGCATTCATCAGCAGGGCCAGGTTTTTAAGAACCACTAATAAATGCAAAGATGCAAAAATTCGAACATATGTTTTTAGTATAAGCATTGTATCAAATCATTTGGCAACGAATTTATACTATATTATGGATGTGCTAGGTGCGATTCTCATCACTGAAAAACAGGACATCTACAAACCAACAATACCATACTATGCAGACAATACCATGCAGACCCATCAATACATGTCATCGGATTGTTTGTTGGTGCAAGGGGGACAATCCCAAAGTTGTTTGATGACTTTTGCAATATACATTTAAATTAGGCAAAACACTGATACAAGAGGTTTCAATGGTGGCATTAAAAGGTTCCAATTGCTATTCTTAGGAATCACCTTTGGTCTAAACATGAAATTTTTTAATTGTATTTACTCATTTCTTGTATTTCTTCCTAAATCTTCCTAATGAAAATGTGATTGCACAAGTAACGACTGAATAATTTAATAAAACCTCGGAAGTTCGGATTATATCGTTGGCGGGTATTGAAGACGACGAGACGTGACGTGACCACCCGAATAAGAGTTTCGCACGTTACGCATGAGAGGTTTACTATATAATTATACCGTCGACTGTTTAATTAAAAGTTAGATTTAGGATTTCACTGATTCGGTACCGACAAACCATCGGCAATATTGCCTGGAGGCATTACCGAGTTTTCCCTTGACTTAGTGCTGGGGCTGGGGCTGGGGCTCCGTACCACATTACGACCATTAAAAAAAAAATGGCATAAGGAATGTGTGATTCTTTTATACATAGAGCTTTGCTATCTGCAGCAGCCATTATAATCATCTGATTAGACATGAAACTTTTCACGTTTGTCCAGAAATGATATTACGCTATTTTTTAGCCCTAGAATTCAAATGGCTACACACTCCTTTGAAAAAATATATATATATCGAATTTGATGCATTTTGATATTATTTTGTCTGTCTTACGGATGGATTTCATTGACGTTTCCATGACATATCTGCATAGTTTCTTATCTACTCTCTCCCCCAACACGGCTGCGGGTATATATTACAAGATTTGGAATAGAAAATAACAACATTCGCTTCATGGGTTGGTTGGGTTCATTTATGCTTTATTACATTTTATTGACGAGACGTTCGTTTCCCTTCACAAATACATTAGTAAAATGTCGTGTGTTGGCGCGGAGTTCACCTTCCATTAGGTCTGCATTAGAAATAATAAGCATCTAAATTACTCACATAGCCACTGCACCGCAAACAGTGGCGTAACTTCAAATCAGCCCCCCCCCCCTTACGAATTTGTACAATGTGGGGTCTGGGGGGCCCATGCGGGTGCGAGGCGCATAGCCCCGAAATTTTCTTCGATTCCTTGAGCGTGTTTGGAGTATTTTAATGAGTTTTAGCTGGTTTTAGGCATATTTGTTTATAACATATTTTGTAAGTGGATGACTGGTGATGATTCTTGTGATTGCAAAATTATATAATAATGTTTCGACTTGTCCATGAGATTTCCTCATTTTTACTAAAAGATATGCACCGTACACAGAGTATACCCTGCCCCTGCATTTGTTTTAGGTATATATACCGAGGGATCGTATATATTTATTTCTGAGCATACTCTGTACTTGTGTATACTCCCCATTACACCACTAGGGCCCCTATCCTTTTCCACTTTTATAAAAGGAGAAAACAAATTGTTTTAAGGCTGTTCCTGCACCCTGTTTTTCCATTTTCTAAAATATGCAACTAAGTAAAACACTGTAGTGAATGAAATTGAAACCAAACCTGGCACTATAAGAACACCAAAACTATTTCATTTTTTTCTGATCGGGCACCCGTCATATATATTACATCTTTAAAATAGTTTCAAATTACAATTGTGTAGCACATCGTTCAACGTAGATAGTTGTGTTTCTGTGACATTAATGTTTGACTGTTTTTCTTTAGTTTAACAAAGAGAAAACATGGGATTTTACAATTTGGTGTGTTCCACTAACTTGTTTAGATAACCGGTATTTTTTTTGTCAATTTGTACCGGAAAACGGAAAAATTCGCATGGTACACACCCAGACACGGTTCCGAAAAATCCAATGTTTTCTCTTTGTTAAACCGAAGAGAAATAGTCAAACATAAATGTCACAGAAACACAACTATCTACGTTGAACGATGTGTTATAGATACTATTGCAGTTTGAAACTATTTTGAAGATGCAATATATGCCGGGTGCCCGATCACAAAATTAAAAAAAAAATGTTTTGGTGTTCTTATAGGGCCAGGTTTATTTCATTTACTATATTTTTACATAGTTGCATGCATTTCGTCTAGCTTTATTTTTCGCAAACCGGTTGACTATATCGTGTAAGCCCTAAACCTTTTCTGTGCCATTGAGCTTTTCCTCGTGTGTACAACTCGTAGAATAGTCACACCTTGCAAACGTTCTTGGCCCAGTAGGCTACAGATAAAATAGATAATAAATCTGCTAAGATAGTTATCTTGAATTTTGAAAACGAATTTTCGTTCCTTATCATTGTCACTTTTAATTTGTGCAAGGCAAAACACTTCAATTAAATCGAACATCGACGGTAATACTTTGGGGCCCCCCGGGCTTTGCCCGGGCGATAGTTACGCCACTGACTGCAAATACAAATATGCGCCTACCGCGTGTTTATGTTTTTATAGCATTGGGCAAGAACTAAAAGCGTGGTAAAAAATAGAGTACGGTACCTTATAGTTATACTTGCTATTGACTCTTGTCATTCAATGGCGGCTCAGCCCAACCTTGCGAGACAACTATATTATACAACGATACCCCACGCCGCGGTTATTCGACGCTCGTCAAAAGATGAATTTTATACAATCCCAATGGGCTTTATAGATTGTATTGCAAGGGTGCAAGGGAAAGGGGTGACGTTATACTGTTTCTCGAAATTGGAATTGAAGGAATGTCATTATGGGGGGAGGACAATAATTCACAGTCGTCGCGAGTGTATTTCTTGTTAATGATATACCATTAATTATTTTAAACACAAAGAGAAAAGCGAGCTATATACAAAAGTAACATTTTTTTTACCTATACGCAAATTGGCATGGAAGGACCACAGTAATAAAGGTATAGTGGGGCTATATACATTAAGGTAGGTCGGAGTAATAAGGACACCCGACTTATAAGGCCACTCGCCTGTATCTTCGTTGCTAGTGAATATTTTTGAGGGATTCTACTTCTAGAGTGTATAGCTACTCCATCTGACCACAACGGTGAAAACTACATGCAATTACGGCCGATAGAACAGTTTTGACAGCTGTTTGTTTGTCATCCGCGTTTCTCAGGCGGTGTTTTATAAGAAACGGAAGGTAAGAAAAAAATCTTTTTACGGACATGAATAGTGATAGATATTAAATATATACTTTATATTGAAGGTTAGTTATTCAAGTATATGATAGAAGATTTTTTTTTCGATTAAATACATTTTGAATTGAAATATGACTAGGATTATCACAAACGTGCTGTTTTGGTAAAAAGGCCACTGACATAACCTCACAATGAAGATCAACATTACTGTCGACTTACTTGAAAGCTTATTGTTGGAGTAAACCCTAGGCTTAATTTTATGCCCGTTGTTGTCAGAGTAGTCAAAAAAATTGTCCTAATAAAATTTTTAAAAATTTTTAATTTTTTTTTTCGTGAATCTCTAAATTTACTTCCTGTTGAGTATATGATGGCACTGACAACATGCCCAAAGTAAATAAAATATGTCAAATACCATAGGCAATAATAACAAAGCTACAAATAAGTTGGAAATGGATTTTATATCATTATCAACATATAAAATATAAAATGGCCTTATTATCAACACGTGCTTTTAATAAGGCCACTTTACACAATATTATAGTTTAATTCGTTTTAGACAATATACTAATTACTAAAATATGTTGTTTAGTTTATTGTATAACCAATGCCTTGAATATTATTTCCTGAAATTTTTGAGCCTCTACCTCTTCTTACTTAAATTTTATCAAATAAAATTCCTTAGGGTGGCCTTATTACTTCAACTTACCTCTATATATAGCTAATTTATTGATGCATATTATAATTGTAGCCTTCATTTGAAATGTATAATAATAAATAGTACAATAAAGAAGCGGTATATTAATAAAAAAAAGATGGCAATGTGAAGAGATGAAGAAGAGGAATGATAGCTCATCAGAACTGTCTTCAACAAATCAGTGAAAGGAGATAAACATTAAGCTTATATAGTGTGGCATTTATTTTCGAAGCAAGTAGTATTTTAGTCTTAGCATATATTTCTTACTTTACACTGCAAGCTGACATTCTTCTCATTCCAACAAACCCAACATAAAAATGAATTAACCATGGGTAGGGCCATATAAATGGGAATTTTATTTTATCTCAGTGCCAACAATCAAACATTCAAACGAACAATTATCACGAATTTCCTATTGCGGCACCCGTAATCTATCTCAGAATCAGAGGACATCTGCAGTTCTCATTTTGTTAGATTTGTCGTCTTGCACACAGAGGATCCTAGAAACGTGTCCACTTTTTCAAAAATTAATATGGAGAACATTTCAAAACGCGCTTCGATTTTTCACAATGGGAGAACATTTTTAACCAGGGCAGGGTTAGTGACAGTGTTGACAATTTTATTTTGCGTAACAAATTGTGCATCTTTTTGTCATACTAATCATATAAATTTAAATTTAACAAATAATTTGATAATTTACAAACAAAATTGTGGAATATAGGCCTATGGCATAATTAGTGTCAAAATGCTTTTCCTTTTCATCAGAATAGTTTCAAATTTCAATGCAAATAAGTATAGTGAAAACATTTTCCAGAATAGAAAAAGGGAAAAGTTTGCCCCCCAAAAAATGAATGACTTGCATTACATTTCAATTTTATGATAGTTGTAGAAAATATGATACATTCTGCAGACATAATTCTGCTGTACTTTAGGCTACTCTGTACTCATTTAAATCTGCGATAAGAAGCTACAATAAGTGCGATATAAGTGTGAGGTATTTTTCTGGACTGTGCCTCATCTCGCTCGGCACTCCCAACCCAACAGCGCATGCGCCAACAATACACGTTTGATATTTCCGGTTTGCCACCCCTGACCGAATTTCTCTGGCGCACTTCCGTATTATACTTTACACCAGATTGTTTGTATTTTGTTGGATAATGGATTTGGTCATGATATTATCAGAGTATAGAGTGACTCTCATCGATTTGCTATTAGGGACCTAGGGCCAGGGGCTATGTATATGTATTGTATAGCCTGCGGCCCTGCCTACATATTAAAACAAGGCTGGAGAGTGGAAGCAGCGTCCCCAGAACCCCCGATGTAATTTGTCATATTATGTACCTACCTGTAATTAAGGAGCTAGAAAATATAACCCATGATGTAGGGGCTAATCTGTCATATTATGTCCCTGTAAGGAGCTAGAAATAATAAATCCAACTATTTTTAGTATGAAATTAATTAATTAATTAATAGGGGGTAATTAAAATTAACAATATTGTATTTTATTTGTGTACATAAAAACCCGTAAATTTTACATGGAAAAACTATATTTACTATTATTTCAAAAATAAAAATATGAGCCCATAGATGTGAATCTTATTTCGTCCCCATTAATAATTATCCTAGATGCCCCACTTCAATCTAAGATTTTGATAACAGTACAGTGAATAACGATGGCCGTCATCATCATGATTGAAGATTGTTACATTTTGATGTGTTGGGAACGTGACAGGATCAATGCTCACATTTCGCGCCAGTCCGAGCACGACCGATCATGCCCGAAGAGAGTCGACGCTCAAATTGTGGGAAATATGTTGCGGGGTGATCCCTCTTCCCCGTCGAGTATCAGACCCGCCCCCATTCCTAGCGGCCCCTGTCAACTAAAGCAGATGGTCGGGAGATCTAGCCTCACCCAGCGAAGGTCTGCCTTCCCTAGGACCATGCCACGCCCGGGAGTGGCGACCACATGGGGTTACATCACATTACACGAGGGGAAACAATAACGTGTGCTACCAGCGTCAACATCACGGGCGGTCGCCGACGATTCAATTAAATTTATGTACTGGTTCTACATCATTCGTTTTCTCTGTTACGAATAATATCGCTCATTATAAGATATTTTCGGTAAAAATTACACATTTTCCTGGTCCTGGAGGTATTCGAGCTTGAACAGAAAGCGGAATAATGTGAAATATGACCAGTGGCGTGCAGACAATGGTTCCGCGGCGCGAGCCGCGCCGGTGCCAAAGCCAGGGGGTGTACCCACCCCCTGGCTTTGGGTGACCCACCCCCACTCACCTCTAGAGAAGGTGTGGGTGGGAGAAAAAATATAACATGTACAGGTAATACAAGAGAAATTGTTATTAGTTATCACTTCACTAGGTTTGCAAGCTGGATGTAATGGTGTATAGTTGTATAGCAATATCTTGGTAGTTATGTCGTCTTCGGCATCAGCAGAGCGAACATTTTCTAAATTAAAATTGATCAAGAACCGCCTTCGCACGACCATTGAAGAGGAGAGCAGTGGTGGATCCAGGGGGGGCGGTAGAGGCGATCGCCCCCCCCCCTTGATCCTTGAAAAGATAAATTTTATTCTATAATGAATATGTTCATACACAAGAAATACCAATGTTTTTTTTTTTTTCGATTATGATTTTTTAAATTTTTTTTATTGCTTTTAGTCAATTCCTCACAGTTACACGATATTATTTTCTTTGGTTTTCCCCAAAATCGTAACACATCTATAACTTCATAGGCTTTGATGGTCCATGAAAATTTCAGCACGATCAGAGTAGCCATTTAACCGGTAGAGCGCGAGCAGACAGAAAAAAAAACACTTAGGCTATTTTTCTCGGGGGAGCGAAATTACTCTCATTGGATGAGCGAAGCAAAGATTCCATTTCACAACACTGGAGAAAAAAAATCGGAATGTTTTTTTTTCTTTCTTTCTTTCTTTTTTTTCTGTATTTTGTGTGTTTGTTAACACGATTCCGGCTAAATTGATACTCCAACTACAATGAAATTTTATGGAGGCCTTCGAAATTCTGAACTTAGAACTGCACGTTTTTGAGCGCAATCGAAAAATTATTTTCATGAAAATCGCAATTTTACGATTTTTTTCGATTTTTAAAAAATTTCTTCGTCTTATAACACTATATGCTTTTTCCAATTTTAATGATTTTTTCACAGAATTTAATTTTATGAATTAAGATATTCGTATGAAATTTGAGCGCATCGAAATGTTATTTCTCATGAATATCCTAATTTTACGGGTTTTTTTTTTTAAAACTGTTCTTTGACTTATAACACCAACATGCTTCATCTAGTGTAATGATTTTTTCACAGAACCTTAATTTCATGAATTATTAATCGTGTTAAATTTGAGCGCAATCAAATAATTATTCTTATGAAAATTTCAATATTACGATTTTTTCCCTTTTTTAAAATTATGATTTTTTAAAAAAAAAAATTAAATTTAAGTAAATTTTTTTTTAAATTTTAAATTTAAAAAAAAAATTTCAATTAGTAAGATTTTTCACAGAAAAAACCAGAAAACCGAATAACACATGGCAGAAAATGCCCCAAATTACGCTCATCCAACAACGCCGGGGACAAAAGCGTTTTCCTAGCCCAAAAAAATTTAAATTTTCCCAACACTGATTTGAAAATGTGAGGTATAGAAACCATGAGCGATGCGATTACAAAGGGGACAAATTCAGTTTTTTGTGGGTTTGGGCTTTTTTTTCTTTTTCCCTTTCCTCCAGGGGGGGGGTTTTTTAGTGAGCAAGCAAAAAAATATATTTAAATATACCCCCCTCTAAAGTCATAAAAAACCCTTTTTTAAAAAAGGCTTTTAAAAAAAATTTCCCCGCGGGGGGCTAAAACCCGGGGGGTACGCCCCCCAGACCCCCCGGGGTGGAGCGAGTGCCCCCCCCTACTTTGAGAGGTCCTGGATCCGCCCCTGGGGAGGGGACCGAAGACCTAATGACCTTGGGGTGTGAAATAGATATAAAAAAAATAGGGGGTGTAGATAGGTTTGCTGCTTTTTTCAGAAGTATACAAACGCCCTAGTCACCACTAGCTAGACACTGTCCACTCAGTTTTTTGTCAAAAACCTATGCATAGGAAGTACTAAAATTAAAATTTTCAATTCTCTCAAAGCATCCACTTTTCCCAGTTGAAGAAAATTTAAAGGGGCTGTTTAATAATTGTATTGTAAAAGGATTAAAGTTAGACGGTGGTAATTTCCTTCGACAAAAGACCCTATAGGTTTTTAAATTTTTATCCACATTTTGATTTTCCAGTGTGTTAAAAAAAAAAATCCACAAAATTTAAAGGTAAAAAGGGGAATTTTTAATATAAAATTGAATAAAAAAAGAATATGCAAATATAGCAAATCCTTTAAAAGTTTCTAAAATTATTTCAAATTTTCAATTAGAATTTTGGTCCTAAAGTCTCAGATGCACTAAGGGGTATTTGAGGGAATAATGGGGCCCAAAAATTTTCCGCCTCCGGCGGCTGGGGCTTCGCCCAGACCCCGTGTGGCCAGCGCAAGTACATACACGGGGGTGGGTGTACCCATTAGTATGATCGCGCTCGCGCCGGTCCCTATCGAACCTCTGCACGCCACTGAATATGACGACTAGCTTTAAAGTAGGTCATGCACAGGTTCGAGTCTCAGTCTCGGTTCTCGCAGTCCGAACAGCGTAGAAAATCTTGATGTAGTCGAGTTTCTTTCTTTCTTTCTTTCTTTCTTTCTATTAGCTTCCAGGGATCAAGCCAGGGGCCAGGGGCGGATCAACCCCACAGGGCCCACAGGGATTTTTTTAAAGGACACAGTTCGGTATGTTATCATCACGTTGCAGGATTGTTATAATTATAGAATAAAATTTAACTTTTTAAGAATCAGGGAGGGCGATCGCCCCTACAGCCCTTCCTCCCTGAATCCACCACTGGATCAAGTACATAATAAAAATAACCAGGCCACAAGTGCCTATACAATCATAAGTGTGCAGTTGGACACATTCTTGGCAAAGTATGGAAATGTGACTTATGCATGCAGTTAAAACTCTTCCTACCGCGTGGATTTAAAATTACTATTACTACTACCAGTGGCGTAACTAGTCCTTGTTCTGTTTTTTGGTGAGGGGAAATAAACAAAACCTGAAAAAGTCAGGAAATAAGGTGACATTTCTGGAATTACCTTACTGTCCCTAAATTACCACTAAATCACTAACACCATCTAAAACTCACCAAATGAAGTCTATTTTTTGTGTGGGGGGGGGGGGGGAAGCTACCGGATTCCTTATTTTAACATACAAACATTACCAATCATAAAGTTGAATGTTTATAACAATTTAAATCACCTTTTTTGACATGAACTTTACACTATTACTTTCTTTGTCCATCAAGAACTGTGTAAAACTTCCAACCAACTGTCTAGTGTAAATTCAAGGACAGGACACGGGCATACAAATTGAGACAAGTCTGTGACGGCTGAAGGTCACTTGGTTGGAGTACACACACACACACAGGCAGGTGTATTTTATGAAGAACTACATTTACGAGGGTACACTGGTCTTTGTTGTTAATTTTCATTTCTAAAAACATTGCACGGCAATCGTGTCAAGCGCAGGTGGTTGTCGGATCGATAGTTGAAAATTCCCTTTGTGCTCAAACTCCAAGGAATGAAACGTGGATCGAGAAACACCAGCTGATCAGGGTTATTGTATCGTAGGGGAGAAAATTAATAATGATGCCCATCCCCTTCATCGCATTGACAAGGTCCCCTCCTCCCTGGGGCGACGTCTAGTTCGACCTTTTTTCCCTTGTAAGGGGGGCTCGGGGG
>JAMZAV010016364.1:0-10886 GCA_024449915.1 Sweltsa coloradensis | reverse complement strand
TGGCCCCTGTCAACACAGACTACAATTTGGTATCGTATGAACTGATATACTTTAGTGTTTTGGTCATAATCTTTGTGCTTCGCGCCTACCCTCGATTTGCGGCCGTGGACACGGAATCAAAGTTGATTATGAATTGACGTAGGCCTACGTCTTAGTCTGGCATGATTTAATACATTATAGAATAGAATATGGTACATAAACCCAAGACATTGAGTCTTAAAGGGGTATTAACCGCCTAAACTCCAAAAAATATATTTCATTCAGGCTAACTAGTTATGAATTTAGCAATTAACAGAAAAATTATTGGGGCCACCATGACCTCCCAAAAAATTGTCAAACATGACATTTTTCCAGCTAGGTCCCATCGGCAAAAATGTCCCTTAAGAAATAACATGGGGACGAGGATTTTGATCCAAAAAATATTGGCCATTATTGACGTACTCTACAGCCTTTTCTATAAATTCTCTATATTTTGGTTTGAAATTTGGTCAAGTAGTTCGGTCAAAATATGCTGATTACTAAGATGGGGTGTGATTTTGGAATGCATATTTTTGCGTGCTTAAGGGTATATTTTGGCACAGTTTCAAGACACGATTTTAGATTGTTACTATGCTTTTATATCTATGTGGACCAAAAAAGAAGCAGGTTAAAGCCGATTTAAGAAATTCCCAAAACACCAATTTTCGCAAATTTCTGGATCAAAAAAATTAAAAAATTCGTGTTAAATCACAGTTACAAGATATAATTTTTTGAACTGTCATTTTAGTGTAGTATTGTGCTATAGATCACGTGGTAAAAAATATTTTTTTGGGTTTTTAGCCCCTTTAATTTAAGGAAAGATGAAGTTGTTTTCTATTGATTTTCAGTTTGCTAGGTTATGGTGATAGTTACTCATTTTCTTATGCAAGGTATTGCTATAATTAGTCATCAACTATTGCAAGGTATTATATTGCACATCACCTCAAGGCAGTTAAGCCCTAATTAAGGAAACATAATGTTGCTTTGTGTTAATTTAAGGTTGTAAGTTTCTGGAACAATTTCTGTATCCCTAGATATTTTCATGTATTATATTATATCATTACCCTTTCACATTATATCAAGGTCAATCAGAGCAGAGGACAACGTGGTGGGTTGCCCCTCTGCTTTCTCATGACTAAACCTCCGGCTCATCTTTCTTTGTTTGTATTAGCCGTGAGATGGTGGGTAATGATTGACCTAACAAAGTGGCGCCCTATTATTTATTTATTTGAATCACATTTATAATTTATGAATTTTGTGAAACCCCAATCCACGCCCCACTCTACCAAACCCCCACCGACCCTGAGCACCGGCAATTAGGCGTCGCAAACCGAATCAAAACCTTATAATTATAAACTAAGTTTATTTCAATAAAACCTAACCTAAAGTAACCCAAGTAATTTTAACGTAAGAATAAATTGAAATGTATAGTAGTAAACAGGGTGTATCTCGTACATCACTGGTCCTAAATTCTTTATTATTACAACAGATTCTGAAGCAATGTTCAGTCAATCAATAAATTGTAGTTATCTAAGAACAATCATTCGTTTATAGACACGACATCAACATATTTTTATTATCTCGTGATCATCAAATGATAGGCCACTTTTGCTGTCAATATTGCATAATTTTCATTCTTTTACCGCGACCGTTATAGCACCGATCTATGGATTCGTTGTAGAGGGTGGTGGAGTGGGTGGAGGTTAATGTCCTCTGGTATTACTTTATATTGGTGATGTCATTAGTAACATTATTACTAATTATTGTGAAATTGAAGTCAATTTGTCAAAGCAAGTGTATGTGGACATTGATGAACTCTGCCGTATTGGAATCTGCAAACACAGAATTTTCTAAAATATTTAAGAGAAAATTGAAAGAAAACGTTTAGTTGTTAGCTAAATACTGCGTGAGTAGGACCATAATAAAAGTGTAATTACAGAAGATAATATTGTGTGTATTTGTGGTAAGTTTGTTAAAGAAATTTAACATTTTCTTACTAATAAATGATAAACGTTGATAGATATACTTTATGCGAGTACATTGGCGATATTGTCTGTCTATCTGTCAGAATCTGGGAAGATGTAATAGAGAACGATTGTGGGAGGGTAGAAATAAGTGGGACATATTTTATTGCAAAACACACAAACTAACACTAACTGAAGCGGGAAATGGCGACGGATAATGATGACGATGTAAGAAACTGTCGCTTACCTCATGGAAAGTAAATAAATAATGACGTTCAACGCCTATTCGTAGCCTGTCTAGAACGAATAATATAACATGACAAAGAATATTTTGAGGTGCATGTGTTTACATAACGTCAAAAACTCACAGCCTGTAATATGTTGTCTTTCTCTCCCCTTATCATGGGTATCTAGATCTCCTGGCGGAGACTCTGTGAAGCTCGCGGAGACGTGTGGCGACATCTAGCAGTTTTTGTGAATACACTATGGCAACTAGCGCAATCTGTGGCTAATGATGGTACTATGGCTCAACAATACATCTTAAGTTATATATCAATTTTAATAATGGTTTTTCAATGAGTCGGAGTAGCCAGTTCAGTTAGAGCACCCGGACAGGAGTCGCCACGCCTAGGCGACAAGGACTCATTTGACCGGGGTCAATTTTTTTTTTCACTCTGTTTTTGTTTAATCACAAGTAAACCTTCACGGGGTTTTTGAGATTTATTTGTAAAATGAATTTGAGAGTGATAAAATTTAATTATTCCCAATTTTGTCATTAAAGTCGAGGCATTCAGTGTATCATCTCCCGATCGTACAAGGCGAGATCAGACCCAAAAGTCCTTATCGCAAACAGTTAGTAAGTTAGTTTGTAAGTAAGGGAGTATTTGACAGGCAGAAAAAAGGGAAAAAACAGAAAACAGGACATAATTTTAAAATTTATAATACTTTGTCATATTTTAAACATCAATACTTAAGAGGGGCTGAGAGTCTTTTAGAACTTGGCTGCAGGTTGTACAACGAGTGTGTTAAGATGCATTTAATACCCAAAACTGTTCTTTGTTACTAATTGATGTCCCAATTAGTTCATATTCTCAATACTATATCCCTGGATGTAAGCTGAATCCCCCCAAAATACAAAAATTTGAAGAAAAAAAGGCAGCCAAGCTCTCCTTCCAAAGTCTTCGGTTGTGAATGCTGTGAGATATAGAAGTTGAGCCAAGCATTTCATTCCTTTCTCCCTAGTTTCGCATTGAAAAGAAGTAAGATCATTTGCCTGTTGACGAGTGCCAACCAACCTTTTCGTGGTAAAAAAATTTAAAATTTTAAACTCAAAATCATAAAAAATACTTGGCCATTGACTTTTAGAGTCCTCGTACCTGTATTTTGAGGGGATATCACATCTTTTTTTTTGTTTGTTTCATATCAAGGCTAAATATGTGAAATACGTGAAAAGGTGGATACAGTGCCTTTAAAACAGATTGTCTAGAAACAAAAGCTACCATCTTTTTTTTGTTTACAATCTGTAGGCCTAGTTGCAATATTCAATGTTTTTATTAAATTAAATATGGTTAATGTCGTTTTGGGGTTTTTTGTGTGAATGATTTTTTGACCGGACTAAAAACACATTGACGCATTTAATCAGCAATTAAAATATTAAAAATTGTAATAAATACAACATAACGTTTTTCCAAAGAAAAAGAGTGGTAGGGAAAAGTGGGGTTAAATACCCCTTGTCTCCTAGTGGATTTTTTGTTTCATATTTTATGTACCACCATGCCAAATTTCATGCTGATAACTCATTCGGTACCTTTATGGTGAATGCTGGAAAAACCCAAGGTAAAAATAATATAAACTATTAGGGATGGGGTTGAAAAAGTGTTTTTTAGGAAATGGGAATAGGCTTTTTGGGTTAAAACACATTAAAACATAATTTACTTATTTGAATAAAATACAAATTTGGGTAAGAGCTATGAATTATTCCAATTTAAGAGGATGATTTAGGGGATGTTTGGGGGGGGAATATCGCTTGCATCGCGACGAATTATTTCTCATATTAGTATGGAACATCATGCCCAAAATTCCATGCTGATAACTCATTTGGTGCCTCCGTGGTGAATGCTGGAAATCAAGGTAAAAATAATATAAACTATAAGGGATGGGGTGAAAAAATGTGGTTTAGGAAATGAGAATAGGCCGAAATTTGGGTTAAAACACATTAAAAACATAATTTAATAACCAACTTATTTGAATATAACATCAATTTTAGATTAAGCTATGAATTATTCCAATTTAAGGGGGTGTGTTGAGGGTGGAATATCGCTTGCCTCTCGGCGGATTATTTTTCATATTTTTTATGTACCATAATGACAAATTTCAGACTATAACTCATTATTTGCCTTCGTGGTGGATGCTGGAAAACAAGATAAAAATAATATAAACTATTAGGGATGGGGTTTACAAAATGTGGTTTATATAATGAAAATATGGCCGATTGGGTTAAAACACATTAAAACATAATTTTAATAACTAATTTAAATAAAATGTCAATTTTAGGTTAGAGCTATGAATCATTCCTATTTTAGGGGATTATTTAGGGGGTTGTTGGGGGGGGAATATCGCATGCCTCTCGGTGAATGATTTCATATTAGTATGTAGCACTCATGTCAAATTTCTCATGCTATAACTCATACAGGTGCCTTCAGGTGAATGCGGAAATAAGCGTAAAAATACTATAAAACTATTGGGATAGGGGTCGTTGAAAAATTTTGATAAAGGAAAATGAGAATAGGCCGAACGATTTGGGTTAAAGCAACATTAAAAAAACCATAAATTTAATAACTTGAATAAAAATCAATTTTGGTTTAGAGTTATCAATTATTGCAATTTTCGGGGATGATTTATGTTGGGTTGTGGGGGGTGGAATATCGCTCTGCCTCTCGGCTGAATGATTTTTCATTGAGTATGTACCAATCATGCAAAATTTCTGCGTAACTCATTATAGGTGCCTTCATGGTGAATTCTGGAAATCAAGGTTAAAATAATATAAACTATAAACGGATGGGGGTGAAAAAAATGTTGGGGTTGGAGTTAGAAAATGAGAATAGGCCTATTGGGTTAAAACACATAAACATAATTTTAATAAACTAACTTTGAATTAAAACATCAATTTTAGATACGCGCTATGAATTATTCAGTTTTAGGGGGTGTGGGGGTGGAATATCGCTTAATTGCCTCTCGGCGGATTATTTTTTTATATTATAATGGGTACCAATCATGGTCAAATTTTTCATAATGATAACTCAATAGGTGGCCTTCGTGGGAATGCTCCGGAAATCAAAGGTAAAAATAATCATAAACTATTAGGATGGGGGTTGACAAAAATAGTGGTTTATATAATGAAAATAGAACCGATGGGTTACAACACATAAGAACATAATTTAAATAAACTTAATTGACTAAAATTCAATTTTGGGTTAGAGCTTGAATTATTTTAATTTTAGGGGAATGATTTAGGGGTGGTTGGAGGGTGAAATTGCTTGTCTCTCGGCGGAAGTTTGTGAGTTGAGGGTCTGAGTTCAATAGTCTAAGATGTACGTTTCCTCTGTAGGATCTTATCCTCTCTGGCAGAATACACTACCCCTACCCCAACCAACCACCCAGCCGGACGATTATTCGTCGATATTTAAGCACTTTTTTTAAACACAGAAAGGTGTTTATCGGACGGGCTGAAAGTTTTTTTTTTGGTATGTCATGGACCACGTATCAGTCCTATACCGAGTTTCAGATTGTAAATCTTCCGGGATGGCGTTGGGACAGATCAGCTGAAAACCCCCCAACTCGGGTAGCTGGAACGAGGTAATCATCGCCTTCTAGCAGTCGCGTGCGCCTTGGCCGCTGGGCGAACGACCGTCGCCCTAGATTACAAGTTTAAGTTATACTCAATAGATATCAGTAAAAGAAAATTTAAAACAACGAAAGTAGCTTAAAAAAAAGTGTTCGTCCATCACTATCAGTGAATTGCGTTCGTGTGGTGCTCTTCTTCGTGGCGTATGTCTTTGCCTCGATTCTCGCATTTTACGATAGCAGAGGATGAGGATGAGTTCTCCCATAAGGGGAAGTGCTCTTGCACAGGGAAGGGAAAAGCCTCACTGGGCATTTTTTGAGTGGCGGGCTCAGGGTCGGTTCATGGGATTAACAACCGGAAAGAAAAAAGAACGTCAGCCGAGCAATCCTATTTTGCTGGTGGGGGTAGAGGCGGGGGTGCCTATATCGTCGCGCCTGCTCAACACGCGGCCCTGGGATGATGCGCGCGCCCCACCGTCAAAATCAGTTGGCGCCGCGGAGGCATTCTTTTAAAAAACACCAGATCTGGTAAGTGCTTGGTCATTGGAACAACCTGCTTTGTGTCACAGGGGGGGAGGTTACGGACGGCCATGTATGGATTACTAGTCTCTAAGGTGGAGGGTGCTTGTTTTAAAAATACAATAAATATATAAATAAATAAATAATAAATAAATTTTATTATGAGTCTACCCACTCAGTTATATAAAGATTTTCAATGGCGGGACTTTAAATCAAAGCGATCCAAGCCAACCTGTGCAGCCCCGACGCAATAGACGATGTGAGCGAAACCCAACCAAAGATCGATATTTTAATAGGAAATATAAGCAATCAGTGGTATGGACAGTGCGAACACCGCGAATCAACGCCAGAATCAACAAGCCGATTTAGAACAACTCTCAAATTTATTATGGCTTCGTGCTGGGACGGCTCCAAAGTCACCGTTACAAACTCCCAAGACAAGAATTGATGGACTGGAAGTCCAAATCAGAAGTTAAAAAATTCTGACTTTAAACGGGAATCGAACAGGGACCTTCTGCACTGGAAGAGATACGCTAACCACAATTATCCAATTGGGGGGGTGCAGGGTGTTCTATAATATGATTATGTTATCCCAAATCGTTGAGGTGCGAAATTGAAATTGAGTCATATGTATGTTTACTTTGATAGATGGGATCTATTTCAAATTTGAAGTATAAATATTGCTTGTATTAAAAAGAAAAATCATTTGGAAACCTGCCCCAGGGTTGCAATTGCAAGCCCCTCTTTAGGTTTTGAATAGATATGTTGAAATAGGACAATGTGAAGGGATGTTCGAAGGATAGTTAAGCGGACTAAAACCCTCAAAAACGGGTATCTCACCCCTTGTCCACCCCCGGCGTATTTCTTACGTCCCTCCTTTGTCGCGATTAGCCAAGCTTGCATTAATTTATTATGTTGAAGGGGGGAAAACGGTTTTAGCAATATCAATCAATAAAACCGAATCGAGTCACGCCTGTACTCGAGCTAGTACTGTCGGTTTCTCAGGTCAAAAATTATGCTAGTAGAACAAGGTTGACAGCAGAAATGGCAAATTTTGCCTCAAGATCAAGGTGTCTGCCATGGCTCAATACAATAAATTATGAGAGTAATACAAACATTATAATTTTCCTAAAACAAAGTAACAAAATATTAACCAATTTTTAATAGAAATAAAATGTAATAAGCATTTATTAGGTTAGTACAGTTGAAAGCAATCTTAAATGCAGACATGGCGAACCCTTGTCATTTCCTCGGATAGCAAAAGAACGGGCCTCAGGTCTTATAGAGTTTTGGCAGTAGTTCCAAATTCGGCAGCTCGGCATAGCATCCGGAATGTAGGCACAGGTTCGAGCAAAAAATGGAATCTTGAAGGGTAAACATCTTTTTAGATACCAACACGCCCACTTGCTTTAAGAGTATTTTCTAGTTGGTAAGGTGTCATACCACTACGTATAGTAGAACAAAGATCTTTATACCCCACAATATGTCTCCTGCACGATTTTGAATTATTCTATCCTAACTCGTTTAATACGTTGTACTTCTGTTGTTAGATTCCAATTCGCTGGTAGGCCATGAGTGATAATTGGCTTCTAACCAGCGCTTACTATACAATACAAAAATGGTCTTGGCTTGAACCCTTGGAAATAAGCTCTTTTATGTATAGTTCGGATAACTGATTGGTAGAGACGACGGGTGGTCTTCCGAGTGATGGTGATCACGAATAAAGGAGGATAACAGAGCTCGCCTCTAATCTAGGAAAGATAAATACTATTTTTACTTCGTATAGGCTGATGTAACGACCTGGTATTGCCTTATATTTCTCGCTATGGCACGATAGCAGAGGGATAATCTGGGCAAAGTGCTAGCAAGGCCCAGAGGGGTCACCTGAAGATTCCCACAGGTGACACTACGTGCACCCTTACGATGGTACCCTCAGTTAGAAAGCGTTGATTTTTTACAATGAAAAATGTTACTCTAATTTTAAATTTACCTGTCCAATGACTACTTAAAATTCGTGTCTATTAAAGGTGAACTAACATAAATATTGAGATTATTTGAGGTATTGTGTTTATAGACGTGATAAAGTGTCCAAAACACTCACAGCCTTTGATATTACTGACATTCACTCCTAAAATCAAGGTCATATGGATACTCTAGCGGAGACTATGCTGAAGCTCGTGGTGCAGGGTGGCATCTAGCGGGGGCGTTCAGGAAAACACACTGGCAACTAGCGCTTGCTGTTAGCACTGATGGTATATGGCTCAACAATACATCGTAAGTTATATATCAATTTTAATAATGGTTTTCACTGAGTCGGAGTTAGCCAGTTCAGTTTTAGAGCACCCGGAAAGGAGTCGCCACGCCCCTCTAGGCCGACAAGGACTCATTTTGACCTGGGGTCAATATTTTTTTCACTTTGTTTTGCTTAATTACAAGTAAATAACCTTCCACTGGGGATTTCTGGATTATTTGTAAATGACCCGAGAGTGATAAAAATTAATTATTCCAACAATTGTCTAACAGTTAACCTCGAGGCATTGACTCTTGGCCAGAGGTGTCCTCTGCCGATCGTACAAGGCGAGAATAGTAGACAAAGTCTAACACACACAGTTAGTAAGTTAGTAGTAAGTATAAGGGAGAATTTATGGCAGAAACAAGAAACAAGAGAAACAGGACATTTATTTTTTAAATTGATTATATTATTTTCAATATTTAATTACGTCTAGAGCATACTATTATTTGCATTCTACTCTTACTTAATAAAAACACTGGTATATAATTATTATCCATCACTTTGTATTTTATGAGTTTACACATTTCCTGCAAAGGAGTATACTTGTACACTGTACTAGTCAAGTGAATTAAATATATCTTATCGAGTGTTTCAGTTTACTTAGAGAGACTGAGTTTTTGTTAGTACTTTGACTGAAAGTTACAACTTGCTGTGCAAGAAGCATTAACAAAACTATTCTATTTACATATAGGGCCGTTTAATTAGTTTCCATTATTGTTCTGACTTTGAAATCTGGAAGGAAAGTGAATTTATAAGTTTGTGTATACTCATCGCGTATCCGTAGATACAACTATTAAAAAACGATAAGATTTCTGTAAAGTAGTGTAGTCCCAACAGCGGAGTTTGCGTTATTGTGGTGCTTTTATTGTGGCCGGTCTTTGCCTTATTTCTCGCATTATACTAAAGCACTGGAATCATCTTGGGCAAAGTTCTACCGCGGACCTAGGAGGCCACCTAAAGAGTCACACAGGTAACACTGACGTGTAGGGAAAATGAGTTTATGTAAATTACAATTGCCACACACGTGCCTAAGCTTCAAATGTCTTGGCGTCAATCCGAATCTGTAGGATAAAGAGACGCATTATGACAATACAATTGACGTGCTATAAACAGCAGAATCATCTTGGTGGGGGAGATGCATGCAGTAAATAAATCCTATTGAAGCACCAGTGCCTAGAACAGATTACTTATAATCTGGTTGAAGTTTTTTTCCGCAAGTGTTTTTAGTGTGAATTGCATTGGCAGTAAACAAAAACTTGTAATGGAATGTTGAATATTATGATGTATTTATTACAATGATGTATGGTTTGTGAATGATAATGTTAAATGTACAGGTTGTGGATGGGTGATTTTTGATTGGACATCAACCTTGGGATGAAAGGTTGAGATAAGGCATCAGAGTCGTCATCAGTCTGGAGTTATTGACGAACGTGCGTTTTCTTTGAAGGAACACCAATAAGTGCTTGAGAGACACGTTTGGGTGGGAATTTTTATTGTTTTGCTTAGGCAATTTCTTCAATTAGGATGCGGAATAGAGTAGATTTTTGGTTTTGTGAAATAACTCGAAGAAATTGCTGCACAGTTGGCTTAGGTATTCACCCACCTTGGCGATGCCCATGTCAGTGTGAAGGTTCAACATGCGTATAGAGTAAGTTACACCTGCTATAAAGCAAAGTACATTGTTTTGAAGGACCTGCAGTCTTTGAATGTGGGACTCTGTACATTGGGACCAGACCGACGAAGCATACGCCATGGAAGGTCGAATGACAGAGGTGCAGAGACGAAGTTTAGTTTCTGTGTCCATCGATTTTCTCCGCAGTCATGGAAAGAGTGATGCCAATTCACCAGTAGCCTTTGCAACTACCTTGCTCGTGTGAGGACTAAATGCCAGTTTTTGTCGAGCATGACTAACAGGCAGTTGTTTGGGATTACCATATGAGGTCGATGTATGAAATAAGGATTATAGAGGGAAGCAAGTACTCGGTGAAGACCAAGGAAGAGATGGAAATCAGGAGGCATTTCTCTCTTGGCCTTCCACTTTTCTTTTCCCGTCCTCTGCCGCTTCAAATTCTCGTTTTTGAATCCTCTTTCGGCCTTCCTTTTCATATGTCCAAACCATCTGAGACGTTCTCGTTAAATCAAATTAATAAACGCCGTCCGCGGTGATACAAACGATTTGGTGCAGGTATATGGCTCTACAAAGAGGTGGGTTTGAATCCCGAATAAGGCCGGAGATTTTAATGTAGAAT
>JAMZAV010016363.1:0-10462 GCA_024449915.1 Sweltsa coloradensis | reverse complement strand
CCTTCGCCGTGACGGTCTGGCCAATAAATTAAATTTTTTACCCCACTAGGAAAACGCTTAAGTCCGCCGCGTTGTTGGATGAGCGTATATGGTGCTTTGAGAGCCATGTGTTACGCGGATTTTTTTTTTTTTTTTTTTTTATTTATTTATTTAACGTCTATCCTATTCAGTTATAAAAACTGATTTACAAAGGAGGACAACTAAATAAATCTAATTACATAGATGCAGACACAACAATGAACTACATTTAAAGGGATCGTTCACCTCTTATGTAAAGGTGTACCCATAAGTCTATTTACCTAAGTAGACTCCATTTACAACAAATTCTTTCTCGAAAATAATCATAATCACCATATATTAATTGTTAAATATGTAATGAAATTGACTATGTTTTCGCCACTTTGCTGTACTGGCAACAACGCACGACACGGCCTGGCTTCCGAGTCGAGTAGCCGGGTGACGCGGCGAACTGAGTTATCGTATTGGACATTTAAAGATGCTTGGCGAGGGGGGATATGACATGTAGTCAAGTGGGGCATACTCGCTTCAAATTAGGTTGAAATAAAAAACGCCATGCCATGTGTTATTCGGCTCAAGTGTCAAGTGTAGAGGTGTTTACGAAGTTATGTCGTTTTGACAATCGACTTGATAAGCGCACAGCGCACTTGCTGTATACACATTCAAAACACCGTACACCTAGCCAAAATATATATTAACTGCTGATGCCTGTACGTCATTTGTTCATCCTTTTGTAGAATATGCTGTTGATGTGGATTTTTAAATCTTTGTTTGTGTTTGGAATGGTTCTTCTAATTAATCTATATACCATAAGATATATTATGAGTGGGGTGTGCCTGCATACTCGAACGATATAAACAAAAAGCGATAAGCTAATGGGACTAAGAAGGAAGAGAATACCTCTTCACATCAGTTGGACACGTGCACTCGTTTCGATTAATCGTTCATGATGACATTGAGGAGTGGTGTAATAGGTGCAAAAAAATAAGAATGTTTATTATACGTTACAGGGCAAGCGAATTCTATTCAGTAGTGTTCGTGTAGAGTTTGTACACAAAGTGTCAAAATGTCAACCGACAACAAAGAGTCAAATTGTTGCGAAGAGAGTGACTTTATTAGTGAATTGCTTGAACGTGAGTCGGCGCAGTGTATAATAACTAAGCATATAGTAGTTTTTGGCAGATGGTAGTTTTCAAAGATGTTCTCAATATTTTACGCCACGAAAAGCTTTGGAAAAAAACATCCATCAGTACAATATAGAGAAACATTGATGTCTGGCGTAATAAAGTAAGCATACCTCCTCATTGTTTATGTCTACAATTACGAACAGAAAACTGATTTAACAGGCAACATAGATTTGTTATTCATTCTGTACAGTGGCGTATCCAGGAATTGGTAAAGGGGGAGGTATTGACCAATGTACTTATAGATATATCAAACCATAAATGGGAGGTCCGGGGGCTCGCCCCCGGAAAATTTTCATTTTCAAGCTCATTTGGTGAAAATCTGTGCGTTTTAGAGAATCACAATGACCAACTTTCAATCATGTAAAAGCCCTTTTTTATATAATTTTTTTATAAAAAATGGGGCTTTTACTTGATACACCTACATGAAGTTCCACTACTAGAAGGATATTCAGGCACATGAATGGTTAAAAACGATTAAGTGATATATTTTATCAATTCTTTTGCATTTTAATAACTATTATGACATGCATAAATCAAAACATAAATCAAACAAAAGCAAATTTTAAAAATAAACGTTGAAAAGTGCATAATGTGCATTAATGTGCATATTATTGCATAAAGTTATTTCACCAGAAATGTAAAGTTGAAGAGAAAAGAAGAAATGTGAGTATAAAGAGCAAAATTCAACCGGCGCACTTTCTTGCTCATATGGTTTTTTTTGGCAAAAGGGGGGGGGGTTGTCCCCCCCTTCCCCCCCTTGGATACGCCACTGATTCTGTATACACAAGTGTGGTCATAAGGCGGCTTTAAATAATAAATATACAGAGTATTCCATGAGAAAATAAAATAAAATGCCGCTTGGGATAATGATACATTGTTAATCGGTTTTCGGATAGATGTAGTACATGCATAACGCGCGAGAGTTATTCGGGAGGTCCGCGGTCGATCCTCACCCCTGGCAATCCTGACATTTACATGATTACGGAAACTGCTGTTAGCCCATAGCGTTTAGAATTTCTTTAATCATGTAATTTCACTTATTGTGGAAGAATAATTGAATTTTTTAAATGCTACAACCAAATCGCTTTTATTTTTTTAAAGTGCAAGTAATTCTATATCATGTGTGTGTGTGTGTTTGTGTGTGTGTGAGAATCGCTATCGCGTGTATTATGTTGTAAAGGCAATACTTATTCAACTCCACTATAAGCCTACTTGTCATGATTGGCAACATATAACTTTATAAGAACGTGCCAATATAATATTTATTCCATTAAAATGACGACAACAACGTATGTGTTTAAAAAACAGGTGTTGGTTTAACTGTAACGTATTGTTAATCAGATGATCGCAGGCCTTCCGCTTTGTTTTCAGTAGAACAGACTATCTCGATAGATAGACCGGGACCTGCCTCACGCGTTACTCGCCGCTAGTAGCTGTGCTGTGTTGCAACACCTCGCCAGCTTCGGGTCAGTGACGTCACTGACCCGAAGCGCGCCGATGAATTTAAAGACCCCTATTGACGTAGGTCTGGAAATATACACAATGAACCTAATTTTTATGTTCGTACTTGGTTTTAAGAATAACTTGTTAAAGAGGTGAACGGGCCCTTTAAGTAAATATTTGAAATAGTAATATTACAACAATGCATTAAATATTCAACAAATTTGATAACAAATAAAAAGGATATTAAATGCAATTTATGAATGAATCGAATATATAAAAAAGGGGGTGGGGAATGAAAAGAAAAGAAAAAAGAAAAGAAAAAGAAAAGAAAAGAAAAAAGGAAAGAAAAAAAAGAAAAAAGAAAAGAAAAAAAAAAAAAAAAAAAAAAAAAAAAAAAAAACGAAAAGAAAAAAACTGATTTATTAGACGATCCCACTCAAACGAATATGAGGTTTGCCAAAAATCAGGAACAGCAAATCAGGGAGTAATCAATCTTTCGCGGAAGAAACCACCGAACGCGAATCTTCATTCTTGTGTTCAACCATCATTCTTGTGTTCAAATCTTGATAACAATTTAGTGCAAAATATCTTGACTCTAATCTATAATTATGTCAGATATATAATTATTTAAAATTGTTCAAGTCAAAAACTGATCACAGCAATGATACAGGACACCTAACTCAAGTTGCAAGTTCCACCAGTGGGCGGCAACCAGACAATCTAGGCAGAAAAATATCAATTGAAAATACATTGAATACATCAAAATCAAAGCAATATTGAACAAACAAAGAGAACAGCAAAATCATAAATAAGAACATATGAAGATAAATTAACATTACATAAACACAGAGACAATGCCCCACAAATAAATAGTAAAAATCAATTCTGTTGTTCTGTTGTTTCTGTTGTTCTGTGAAAAAATCATTACTTAATCGAAGATTTTTTAAAATTAAATTAAATTAAATAAAAAATTAACTTAATTTTTATAATTAAATAAAATAAAATAAAAAATTAACTTAATTTTTTTAATTAATCGTAATTTTTTAAAAAGAAAAAAATCGTAAAATTGCAATTTGTATAAGAAATAATTATTCGATTGCGCTCAAATTTAACACGAATATATTAATTCACGAAATTAAGGTTCTGTGAAAAAATCATTACAATAAGATAAAGCATGTATGTGTTATAAGTCAAAGAATTGTTTTAGAAAAGAAAAAACCCGTAAAATTTTGATTTTCATGAGAAATAATTTTTCGATTACGCTCAAATTTCACACAAATATCTTAATTCATAAAATTAAGGTTCTGTAAAAAAATCATTACAATCGGATAAAGCATGTAGGTGTTATAAGTCGAAGAAATTTTTTAAAAATCAAAAAAAATCGTAAAATTGCGTTTTTTATGAGAAAAAATTTCCCGATTGCGCTCAAAAACGTGGCAGTTCTAAGTTCAGAGATTTCGAAGGTCTCCATAAAATTTCATCGCAATCGGAGTATCGGTTTAGCCGGAATCGTGTTAACAAACACACAAAAATACAGAAAGAAAAAAAAAAAAAAAAAAAAAAAAAAAAAAAAAAAAAAAAATCCGGATTTTTTTCTCCAGTGTAGTGAAATGGAATCTTCGCTTCGCTCGCTACGCTCGCTACGCTCATCCAATTATATAATTATATTAATTAATAAAAAAATAAAAAAATAATGATTTATTTAATTTAAATCAATTTTTCAATGTAAATCAGATTTTTATATCAACAATATATCAGTGTTAAAAAACTTGTCAAGTTGGTGAGCGGATCAAATACTTCCACAAGCATTTCAGAAAATCTAATTCAAAATATTTTTAAGGAAAACTTTGTCTAAATCAGTTTGAACTCTTGTGTTTGTTGCTCAAAATGAAGAAAAAGTGCACTTGATTCAAATCAATGATTTTAATCAAATTAATAACTTGGTTAAAATCTGATGTAAATAAAAAACACCCTGGGCAAGAAGAGGATTAGAATTACATTTTATAATATGGAAATTAAGTGACGCGATGGGAAGGACACGGTTGCAATAGTATGGACATATGAAACGAATGGCGAGTATGAAAGAAGGATTGAAGAAGAAAAAAATGATTTTATGAACAATTTGTTCTCTAAATAATAAACCAAATGTCAAGTATTGTCAACACTAACATTTTGTAAAAATGCACTCAAAAGTACTGAAAATTGAATAGCATAGTAGCAGAAAACCTAACACACTCACGTCTGGCGGGTATTTCCACTTGACGTACGGCTTGCACGCCCTCCTCTCTGGATGCAGCGTCAGTCCGACCAGCAGTAGGTACTCAACAAGTGCGGGAAGTCTCGCGACGTCCTCGGGGTCACGAGACACGAGACCTTGCGCACGAAACGCTTGCGTCGCTCCGTCAGCTGAGACAATGTCGCGCTCCGGCTCCGGTCCTGCCCGGAAGAAGGACAACTTTGAGTCTAGAGTAGTGTTGTAAGCCTTGTTTCAACGTGAATATTTCAAGCCTCCGTGAAATATTTCACAAGTGATGAAATATTGCAAAATTATTATTTTATAATATTATATTATATCCACTGTGGTGACCTTATTTCTTAAATATTCCATGGATCATACAACTAACAACTAGGCTATTAATGTTAGGAGGTTTTGAGTTTGTAATGTTTATATGTACCTATGTGGAGGCTTAGTCAGTAGTGACCTAGGCCTGGTCTACAAGATATCATGTCTTTAAATGTGAAAGCTGCAGCCAACAGTCAGCACTGAAAGAGTGGCAATTAATCTAGATGCAGGATGCAGGTGAAAAAAAAACACACCTTAGCTTAGGCCTATAAAATTATTTGATGTTGCCAATGTCCATAATATGGTAGACGGAGGCCTAGGCCTACTCTGACGCTGAGCCACTGCTAGCTTCATAGTGCTATAGTCCTCCTTAGGCGTGGCTTGCGATGATCTTAAATCTGGTGTATCAACTTTATGCTTTCTGATTTGGACTGTAAACCACCTGCAAACTTATTGCCAAGGATCTAAATATTCATTATTTGAAAAGAACTGCAAAATAAAGTGGGGTTATTGTGTTGTAGGTTATCTGCCACCACATAGCGTAAGCCATACAGTATTCTATGTTTAATTTTAATACTTCTTTGCCTCACAATTTTTTTTTTACATTTTTTTAAATGTAGCCTATACATACAAAGGTACATAGCCAGAGGCAGGTATTTGGGGTGAAAATAAAAGTCAATTTTTGTTTTTATTGTACCCAAAAGCGGTGAATTGGTGGTGAAAATAATTCAACATTTAGTTGAAAGCTCTATATCTCTCTCCCTCTGATTTGTTTTGAAAATTTTGGGTGTGGTAGGCTACCTTGTAAAAGAATTGCAGATTACAGTAAAATGTAGTTACGAGAATTCAGAGGCAGGTATTTGTGGTGGAACTTATTTGATTCTTTGGTTTTATTCTGACCAAAAGCGGTGAATTGGTGTTGAAAATGATTGATCATTTACGTTTTTTAGCGGTGAAAATTTCGTTTTCACCGTAAATACCTGCCTATGTACATAGCCCTATCACGGTGAGTGATTTTTTAAATTTTTATTAAAAAAATAAAAATCATTAGGTATTAATTTGATTTTACCATCTTTTTTATTTAAATCAACAAATCAGTGTTTAAAAACTTGTCAAGTTTGATGAACGATCAAATTACTTTCACAAGCGTTTTAGAAAATATAATTCAAAAAAATAATTTAAGGAAAACTTTGCATAAATCAGTGAGAACTCTTGTGTTTGTTGCTCCAAATGAAGAAGTGCATTTGATTTAAATCAACGATTTTTATTAATAAATCGTTTGATTTAAATCAAAAACACCCTGATACATGTACACATAATTCAGGAAAAACATAGAGTTTATTGTCCTTCTTTACTATTTTTATTTTTATTCTTCAACTACCCTACTGTACTGCTGTAGGCCTACTATAGAATGACTCCACGCCACGTCGTCATACCTTACCGTACCGTAGTTGGAGAAAAGAATGCTTGCCATGGCCCATAGCAATAAAATTCTCATCTCGTCAATGTTGCATGTTTAGCTTACGTGATGTGAAATATGGTGACATTACCATCAGGAGGTATATTTTAAAGGCAGTGAAATTTAAATTGAAATATTTCATGAAATATTTCACAAAATATTTCACAAAAATAAATTCATGAAATTTTACAACACTAGTCTAGAGCAGGGTTGCCACTTTCAAGGAGTTAATCCATTTTCAAGGATTTTCACGTGGTCTCAAGGATTCCAGGATTTTTTATAAAATCTTAGGATTTCTTACTGTAGTTAAAAATACATGAAATCAGTACATTATTTTTAATCTAGTCTACAAAGCAATCAACAGTGGGTATAAAAGCATCAGTAGCAGCGAGTAATACTAAGCCCCAGTGACTAGGGCTATAGACACAATGACGAAAACTAACACGTTGATACAATTCCAAGAAAATTAGATTCTGAGGCCTATTGTAATGTTAGTTAAATTCTCAAAAATCAATCTGGCATAATATATTATTTATTGTATATGGAATCCTGAAAATGTCGATAATTTCTTCATGTAATAATATGCAAAATAATAAATAGCTATGTTCAAGGATGTCTCAAGATTTTTTTAATATATCTCTCAAGTAAGTAAAGTATCTCTCAAGGATAAAAATAATTACTTGGTGGCAACCCTGGTCTAGTTTAAAAAACTAGGGATGTGCGAGTACTCGAAAATTCGAGTCGAGTCGAGTAGTTGCAACTCGACTCGAGTGGTTCGAGTATTTACGAAAATCGAGTCGAGTCGAGTAGTTTTTGTTGACTGAGCCGCCGACTACAAATTGTTCAGATTTATCCAACAGGTAGCGCTTCCATCAAAATCGCGTAAGAATCGATTGTTAAGTCGACAGGTCGAATTTGCTATGATGACGTCATGATGACGAGCTAGTAGCGACGCCATTTCAATACTTGCTTTGCTTGTTTTTTACGATTTTCACGCTGTTGTCACGGCGTCACTTCACAGTTTAATCGTCGTAATTGCATAATTGCATCATTTTTTTATAGTGATAGAACCAAGTGAACAACTTATCACGGAGAATATAGACAATGTTGACGGTCCAAGTCCAAGTGTAGCATCCCGCAAGCCTAGGCTCCCCTAGGCTAGGGCCTAAGGCCTAGGGCAACCTAACCAAGATGCGTATTTTTAAACAGTTTTACGATCATAAGAAACCATTATTAATGTTGATTTTGATGTGTTGTCTTCAGGTTCGGCTATGAAAGTTGCATTGCCGCTTAATTTGATCGATCTTATTATGATTTTTCGTCGGGAATTGCTTGTTGGTTGGTTACAAGGCTAGATTAGGCCATAGATCTAGGCCTAGGCCTAGGCCCTGCCCCTAAAAAGTTTTCCCCACATGATTAAAATACATCAGAAGAATCCCTGGACATTTATGACAAGAATGCGCTATATTTACTATAGCAATGTTATTATTGTGCGAGATAAGCCAGGGAACCTAGGCCACTGAGCTCTGTGGCCTAGCTAGGCCCTAGGCCTAGGCCTACTTCTGGAGATGGCTTTTCCAAAATGCCTCGTTTTTGGGCTTTCAGGTAGGGCCTAGGCCTAGGCCTAATGAGGTGATTTTTAAAACATTTTATTTTACTTAATATTATTATGTTGATCTCAATCTCGATATTAGTTTGATCTCGCTCGAGTCTTGCTCGATCTCGAATTTTGCTCAATCTCGCTCGAAATTCAAGCAGGAATTCTCATTTCTGCTTGATCTTGCTCAAATTTTAAAATTGCTGCTTGCACAGCCCTAGCAATCAGTATTCTACATCACCTTTTCTCTTCTAGATATGCCCGAATATGTTCCGAAAAGAAAAGACGATTCCGAAATCGAGAATATCTTGGGCATGCATTATCAAATTTTTATGTCATGTCTGTGACTGTCATTTTGTTTGAAAATTACAGATGACTTAATTGCTGAAATCATTAAATGAGTACTATTTTATTTTACCTACAAACCCACTGATATTTACTAAGTACGTAGCACTGAATGAAACTTGGCCTAGGCTATGCCAAATCGCTTTACTTACTGCGTACTGTTGTGTGGTACGTGCTAGAGGGACAGAGGTTAGTTTTGTCTTTTTTTTCTTTGCATACTAAAATAGTACCTTCATAATTATTTTAAAAGGTGATGTGGAGTTTCATTCAGCGCTATTTAGACCTGTTTTTCCGCTACTGGTCCATGTACAGTATTTAAAAAAAAAAATGCACTACTCGAAACTCGACTCGAGATCGTTGGTTTTTTACTACTCGAACTCGAACTCGACTCGACTTGAAAAAGTGCTACTCGCACACCCCTATTAAAAACGGTAAATTTTACTTACTTACTGGTAACATTACCGAGTACTGAAAGTTTTCAATCTTTACTCCCTGTTAGTCAGAATACACAACAGGATTCCGCAGGCAGCAGACATAATTAGGTAACTAGGCAAGTTTAAAAGGTGTTGTAAAGACACAAGATGAGACATAAGACACAAGATGACCTTGACTTAAGAGTGAAATGTGGCAGAGGAGGTATGAAGTTACCTCCATCGTTCAATGTCTTGCGTAAAAACTTATCAATTGCGCTCCCGGTGTTTTAACAGCAGATCTTACTGAACCCAGCACAGTTCCCAAGTACTTCACCTTGCATTTATTTAATTTTAGTGCACTACATATATACACTACACTATACAATTATATGGAGTGTTGGTGTGGCAGGAGAATATGGTCTGGTGTTTTAAACAGTGCTGATGACACGAGATAAAGCGAAGAATGTCAGGATTCTACTAGGACAGATTTTAAAGCAACTGGAGAATTTTAAGTCCTACTTGGGGAGTATGGAAGGATTCAACCAGAGATAGGAAGAAGGACGCAGCAAGCTGTTGGGTTATTCCCATCTATCCGAGATCTCATATGGAACAGAGAAGTACCAAAGTAGTGCAAGGTTACCATCTACCAGACCTACTTTGTTCCAATACTGACATATGCAGCAGAGACTTGGAATATGCCAACAGTGGATGAGAGCCTTGTGCAGGCTGTAGATACAAAGTTTTTGAGAAGCATTGTAGGTAAGACTAGATGGGACCAAATACGCAATGAGGATATCCGAGATCAAGTAGGCGTGAGGAATTTAATGAAGCGAATTGGAGAAAGAAGATTAAAGTGGTTCGGACATGTCAAAAGGATGGAAAGAGCGAGAATATTATTATTTCTCGATTTGGTTAGTCGGGAAACACTCATACCTGCGTAAGGTAATTACATTATAATTAATGTTTGGTGGTCAGTTCAAAGGCAGCAGATATTCGTTGCAGTACTGTTCCATCCATTCAGATGTATAATGCAACTACAATTCAGAGCTTAAAATGTACCCGTCCTGATGGTCTAGTGGTTAAGACGCCTGGCAGAATGCGGGAGATCCGTGGTCGATTCCCGGTTGGGGCGGACTTTTTAATTTCTGAATTATTGTAGTAAATAATAATAATAATAATAATTATTATTTCTTTTTCTGTTCAACATTACATTTACATGGATGTGTTGCAGAAAGGGGACAAGAAACGAGCCGCAGCGACCCATACAGTAGATGTCTTGTCCCTGGCCTTAATTCTAATTTATTCTAATGACTCATTAGAAATAAATTAGAATCATTAGTAGCATATGCACTCTAGTAATGAGTGAGAATGATCATGAGAACATTAATTAATATGAATGAATGAATGAATGTATTTACATTGTTGGCACAATGGATG
>JAMZAV010016361.1:0-21008 GCA_024449915.1 Sweltsa coloradensis | reverse complement strand
AAAAAAATTTAAATTTTTTCTAAATAAATTACTACAGCCGAAAATATGAGACATTAAGGCAAAAGTTTTTAGAAGCAGAAAGCAGGAAGGTTCATTTATATTACTGCAAATGATTAAAGGTGTATCTTGAATAGGTATATCGAGCTAGAGCCATTTTTGTTGGTGCACTCTTACTTTTTATGCTATAATCATTTAATCCATTCCACAAATGCCCATAAAGGTATCAAATCAATATTGATCATCACCGAAATTATTTCAACTTCAACACGCATTACAACAAACATTATTGTTACTTCCGACAATGTGGGCTCGAGCGTCAAGCGCGCGACTCTGATTCGCCTTTAACAACCGTCTAACCACAAACAATATAATATAACACTTGCAATCTGACCTCGAACATTACCTTCACTATAATTATTTCTAAACTTTTAAAATACAACACCCGAAGAGGGGTATGCAGTGTACCCTGGGCAGGTTTCCCTCGAGGTATTTATTTTATTAAAATTCAGATAATTACTACGCTGTACTAGGCACGGCTCAGTCTTAACTCGGCTATTCTTAGCTCGCCTACATCAATTAGTAGTGGTATTTCAGGTGTAATTGCCCGCTTCCAAGAACCACGTATCTACTTTAATTGGTCGTAGGAGGGGTTTTCTTGACTCGCCTACGCCAATGGCAGCGAGCCTTTCAAATGGTTATGCGACCTGACCGGCAAGTTTGAATTGTTCCGAAATTTAACGTTGACATGGCACTTCCCGGACAGAAATTCGGCCTCCAATATGACACATCTCTCTTCGATGCGCCAGGCAATCATCACCGTCAAGGGGAACTGCTCATTGCGCCCAGTATCAAGTACCAAAATATTAACATAGGCTACAAAATTTAAAATTATACGGCTACAGATTGGTGACTCGCCTATTATGATGCAGTTAAGAACATCCTCAAGGATGTGAGGTGGAATGATAATGTAGTAAAGAGGCTCAAGTGCATACTTGGGGAAGGAATTTTTAAATTAACGAGTTCCATTTTTCTGTAACATTTTAAGGAGCGCGATCCTTTTTAGTGTGGAGGAACTATTAAGTGATTAAGTTAACATTTTAAGGGCTATATTTTAAGAGAGCTTTACTTCCTTTTATGAGGAACTTGAACATTTTATTGGTAAAGATATAAAAAGAAACTTGAACTTTTTAAACGTTATTTTTTAAATTGATGAATTGAATCTTTTAACAGTTCTCTTTTACCAAGTATGCTCAAATGTACGCGCACTGTATGAGTGAATGAAGGCTGCAGTTTTTAATGTAATTTTAACTATTTTAAAGTTATTTAATGTGTTTACTTTTATATCGTTGTTTGTTGCCCTATCTTTCTCGACAAGCGATTATTGACAAAAACATTTTAAGCTTGATATGTTAATAATAAAAATGTAAATATGTGTGTACATATTGTATATTTAAACTAAATATAACCCAATTGTTATTTGAATAATCGGAGTATAAAACAAATAGTTTTATGTCCCTTTAAAAATATCTCACCAGTGTTACCATCGTCTATGATCGCTATACCAATAAATATTTTTATTAAATTTACTTATTATAATCTTGACGTGACTACATCTAGCTTACTTCTTCAAGTCAAGGCGTAAGTCACAATAAGAAAATGGATTACATAACCTAATATTCTTATTATTTCATAACATTAATTAAGATAATTTTTTCTTGTATGGATATACCATTGCACTTTAAGACAACCTTGTATTAAATAAAAAAAAATAGATTAAAAAGGCACAAAGTGAGTAACGTTTCGAGCAAAATTTTGTCTGGGAAGTGCCCTGTCAACGTTAAATTTTGGAATAATACAAACTTGCCGGTCAGGTCGCATAACCATTTGAAAGGCTCGCTGCCATTGGCGTAGGCGAGTCAAGAAAACCCCTCCTACGACCAAGTAAAGTAATAGTGGTTCTTGGAAGCGGGCAATTACACCTGAAATACCACTACAAATTGATGTAGGCGAGCTAAGATTAGCCGAGTTAAGAACGTACCACTAGGCACTGGTACTTTCAGTGGGATACAAAGAATACACAATTGCAAATGATGCAACACACCCAAGTAAAATTTATTAAAATATAACATATGCTACCTTTGACATTTTGAAGTAGGAAGCTGGATTTGCCAGAGGTATATCGGTGCGTGTTAAAAAAGTGTTTTTCGTAAGCTTTGTGTCTGTCACAAATTTTATACTGTCATTCTCGTTATCCAGAGGCATATACCAAGAACATGAAATCCAAACAAAAAGATGATGCCGTGTAAAAACAGGTTTTTTTTACTAAAAAAATATAACAACTACATATATTTTTGTTCAAGTGGTCGTAGGAATTGATAAAGCAATGTTATTCATTTATTGGATGAGCGAAGCGAAGACTTCAATTTCACTTTGTGAGTTTTTTTTTTCCACTTACATTACCCCAAGAAAAATAGCTCGGATGTTTTGTTTTTGTTAGTTTTTTTGTCTTTGTTTGCTCTCTACCGCACAAACGGCATATGCGATCTTGATGAAAATTGGAGGGACCTTGAATATCTCTGAACTTTGACTGCCACGTTTTTTTGCGTATAACTCGATCAAATATTTCTTATGACTATTGTAATGAGCGGATGCTTGTTCACTGCCTCTTCGCATTTCTCACCGCGCAGTACAGTCGCCTCGTGTCAAGCCAGTCTTTCAAGCAGAGGAACTCGTTCCGGCTCCAAATCGCAAGGTAAGCCACGCTTCGGTTGCCTGAAATTTAAATCTTACGTTTATGGGTTGCATCCATTACATTTATCTTATATATTATACACCATATCTTCCGTTATAAAAATTCCTTCTCCTGTTATTTACTTTTCCGGTTTGTTAATACTCATACTGTCGGGAAAACTAGAATATTTTAAACTGATTTTTCTCGGGTCTGAAACAGTTAGAAATTCCAGACCGTGGCCCCAACGGCTATTTGTCTGTGGATTGATTTACCCGAGCTTCATGTAACTCAATACGTTCTCAAATTCTCTTCTAAATCGTTTCTCCAAATCAATTAATCCTTAGCTATCGTTAATTTGAAATTCGAAGTTGATATTTTAGGTAGATACATAAACTAGATTGTACTAGAATAGAAGCGTGTTGCCCATATTTCTTCGAAAAAGAGTAAACCATGACCTTGTTTGGGAAATAAATATTTAAATGAGTGTGTGGATAAATTCGAGTGCCGCCCAGTTAGTACGATTGTTATTATTTATTCAATTTGTACGTATTCTCAGTGATTTATAACATGTGTTTAGCGTTGTAGGCAGTGTGAGTGGTCCCCTGTGGTAATACGTAAAAAAGTCCTGTTGTGTAAGGCCCGTGTATAACAGTCCGTCCGGTTGGGTCGTCCGACGAAACAGTAGCTACACGTACTGGAAGACCGTACTGAGTAGGCCTACTCGCATGTAAACAGCTTATCCTAGGAGGGAACCGAACTGAAAAACATGGCTAATTGCTAAAATGCAATACATAAGTTTTAAAATGTTTTATCTATTTTTTATCTTCTGTTCGTTGTGGCTCCAACTTCAAATTAGATCATACACGCCTAGCCTAGGCTTCACATCCTAACCGCCTATTTACGAAAATGACATGAAAGGTATGGTTATGTAACAGTGATTTTTGAGCAATCGTGCCGTAAGATTGCGTCGATTGCTGACCCGTGAATGGCAGTTCAGTTCTAGTTGGGTACTCGACAATGTAAACTCGTACAAGGACATTGGAACCCGTACTTAAATTTCAGAACAGTACTGGACCCAGTCCATCCCATGTAAACAAGCGAATTTCTGTAGATATGTTTTCCGTGCACACAGAGGGAACGTAGTCAAGAATATACTGTAATTTTTTTTTACATCAGTCAAAATAATACCAGTCAGTAAAATAATATCAGTCACACATTGTCTAGGGCTCTCACAATACAAAAACAAAAAAATGGGATAATTATTTATTCCTGAATAGGCGAGAGGGTGGGGAACAAGTACGGAGTGTTTGGGGGGCCTGCCCCCCAACTACAGCGCCGCCGACGAAAATTTTGAAAATCAGGTTTTTAGTGTTGGTGTGTTCTAGAAAAAAAGTGGTCTGAATGCAACACCCAAATTAATGTCTTTTATAGGCTACAGTAAAAAAACTAACTATAAAACTTTTAAAAAAATAATTAGAAAAGAGGAATTGCAAACATTACTATAGGCCTAGTTAAATTACATTTGTTTCATATAATGTGCATTTATTTGAGTTGAGAACAAAAATGTGAAAATTGTACATTATTGTCCATCACTGTAACTGTTGCTTACAGAGTCAGAATGAAATATGGATGTCAGAAAATAATAGAATGTCAGGAGTTTTTATGATTGGATTGGATGAAGCTTTTCAAGGTAGATGGGCCAGCTACTGCTAAATTGCAATCAGCGGAGGCAACCACCTTATCAACATTGGTATTGTCTTGAACATTCAGTCACGGTTTTCTTCATGTACCGGTAGTAGGCCTAACCTTATTTCTTTGAGGTGAATGAATCTTCTTTAGAATGTTTATTTTGCTGAAGGAGGTTATAAAACTGTGAGCAATTAGGCCCTAACATCTTTGAAATGTGTTTTTACCGTAGGTAACAATAATAAAATCGTACTAAAATGTGTGCATTCTTTTGTCAATTCTAAAAAACGGGACACCACCTCAAAAAAGGGACTGTCCCGGCTAAAACAGTACGAATGGGAGCCCTAACCTTGTCACATACATTTAGTGGCACCCTCCCTCCAAAGTGTGTGACTCATCGTTCGGGTCTCGTTCGGGGTGTGTGTAGTGTGGTTGTGGTGTGTGTGGAAAGTAGGTGTTTTGATGCTCAACCCCGAGATGGGGAGTGTGATTACAATAATACATGTAATATAGGTGTTGAAATGCCTTATCTACTTTGTGAGATATTGTTGTATCATTTCTTCGAAGAAGCCACCAACATGGGTGGCGAAACGTCGAGCAGTGCCTCATTATCGACACGACGAAACAGCCCAGTGATCATACATAAGTCACCTTTCTTTTGTGTTTTGTATTTATTTTTTAATCTTGTATTTCAAAATACTCAATTTAGATTTATTTTCAAAATACTTCAAATACATGTAGTATGCATGGGCAGATAAATTCAAACCAACCTCAAATAACAAACCTTCAAACCTCTATTTTTTTATTTTTTTTATGTACGTATTTAACGTCTATCCTGGTTTAAACAGAATTATAAAAACTTTACACACAAAGCATGCAACACTAAATAAATCTAGTACTTTTACTAGATGCAGACACAAACAATAAACTACATTTAAGTAAATATTTGAAATAGTAATATATTATTACAACAATAATGCATTTACCTAACTCAACAATTTTGGTAACAAATAAAAAGGATATTAAATGCAATTAATTAATGAATCAAATATAAAAAAGTGGTGGAGAAAAAAAAAAGAAAAAGAATCCAAACAATTTGAAACTTTAGGATATTTCTGACTAGGCTTACATTTCCACATTTTAAATTCATTTTCCTACATAAACTTGGCTAAGTACTATACCTACCAATTGTCTCTTTATGACCCATGACATTGTATTGCCAGTTGATTTTAAAATTTAAAAACATACGTACCGGTACCACCACCGGTAATTAAAATTTTATCTGATATAGAGACAAAAAATGGAAGTAAATGGAAAATAAATTAAATAATGGTTCATAAGCGTTTCAGAATAAATCCTCACATTCAGCATTGACGCTGGTTTGAAAGAGCATTCATTCATTAGCCTTTTTGGGGTTTACGTTAAGAAGTTTGCATTTATTTGTGTTCATTCCCAAATATTATGTTTATAAACAAATAAAATTTGTGCCTGTTCCTTAAATACCAATAGGGCAATTTTCTCAACAGTTGCCATTGTAAGGGGCAATTGCACAGTTGCCCGTGTAACGATAACGGGATAAACGAGAACGAGACGGGAAGATAAGTTGAATCACACTGTTACTTACGACCCGATGCACAATAAAGCTTCCCGTTGCCGGTCGTTTCCCGTATCCCGGCAACGACAACGGGAACATCACCAAAGTTTTAACTTTCGTCACGTTCCCGTTCAGTACCTTACCGGAACCAATCAGAATCAAGAATGTCCACTGCCTGCACCTATTTTTGATCAGCCTGATTGTGTTTAAACGCCGAGTAATATGCGAAATAAATTAAATAAACATTAGCGGAGAACCAAATAACAAATATAACTTGACACTCTTATTATTTGATTTGTTCCCGTCGGTTTTCCCATTCACGGCTAATTGTGCATCGAAAGACCCTTAAATGCGTTAGCGTCCTTCCCGTTCTCGTTCTCGTTCCCGTTCTCTGTTACCGGGCAATTTGTGCATCGGCTTTACATTTAAGGTGTACGTACTTTTAAAACTTTATTTTTGAAAATTGGCATTGCATCTAATAATAATCATGTCCCACACAACACTATCATCCACATAATCATAAAAATATGTACCTAGGCCCATAAATTTTTTTTTAAAATTTAAAAAAATTAAAATTAATTTAAAGTAAATTATGTTGAAATGTATGTTTATTGTTTGTTGATTTACTAATTGTAGCCTACCAATGATAATTTTTGCAATGTATTTTGTATTTTGAGTATTTTCAAAATACAATTGTATTTTTGTATTTCAAATAGGCCTACAATAATTGTATTTTTGTATTTCAAATACAAATTTGTCAAATGTATTTGTATCTTGTACGGTGTTTGAAAATACCGAGTTTTGAGGTATTTTGTATTGTTTTGTTTTTGCCCATCTCTGATGGTAACACAGTTTAAAGTCGGTCAGGTATATTAAAAAAATACTATACTAAATAGTCTGACTAATTTATTTGCTATTTCTTGAAAGTTTCTAATGAATGGTGGGTCTTTTAAATAATTAAACTGGTCGGGCATTTACGTCATCCTCGGAATCGCCGAGCAGAGGTAGGCCTACTCAAACGAAAGTGACGACACTTGTACCTTATAAAACATTTCATTACATACTCTAACTAAAAATCTTTAAATAACGTGAGGTTAGATTAAAAACAGAAAATAATAAGCTATTTTTGATGATCGAAAGTCGTATAAATAATTTACATCAAATGAATCATCAAATTGCATGGGGGATTGTGCTTGCCACGATCGTCGTAGATAGCGCTATAGTGATTGGCTGCGCAGTGCGCAGTTACATTACGTCATAGTGGATTGCGTGAGCGAGCGAGCTTGTTTGTCTCGTTCTCAGATGGTCCCCTTCGGTTCTTCCGCCCATCTCGCCTCGCAAGCCAGTCTTCACGCAGAGAACTCGCGGTTCCGGCTCCAAATCAGCAAGGTAAGCCACGCTTCGTTTGCCTAAACTTAAATTCTTGCTTTATAGGTTGCAGTCCATTACTTTATCTTATTATATAACACCATATCTTCCGTTATGAATTCATCTTCTGTTATTTCTTTCCGTTTGTGGTAATACTCATCTGTCGGTTAAACTAGAATATTTTAACATTTTCAGGTCGTTGAACAGTTGGAATTCAGAAACGTGGCCAACGGCTTATTTTGTCCTTTGGATTGATTCATCCAGAGCTTTCTGGAACGCCATAGCTCTCAAATTCTACTTTCTAGTCGTTTCCGAATCAATTAATCCTTAGCTATCGTTAATTTGAAATTCAAAATTGATATTTTAGATAGGTACATAAAGTAGATTGCACTATAAGCGTGTTGCCCATATTTCTTCGAAAAAGAGTAAACCCATGACCTTGTCGGGATATCAATATTTCAATAAATGTTTGTATTTATTCGAATGCCACTTATTATCAACGCAAAGCCAAGTTAGTACATGTTCTTATTATTGATTTGAACGTAGTTTTAGTGATTGTAAAACATGGTTTTAAAATTTTAAATAGCAGTGTGAAGGTACTCTTTTCGCGATGGTATGTTCCCCAACTTTTAAACACTGTTTTTTTTTCCATGTACAACAATCAACCTTTACGTCGCTATTTCAAAACGAAAGTACTTTTCCTTTGAAAGTGTTTTTATATTTTAATTACAACGTCGGAACATAAGGGGAGGGGCAGGGTGAGCGGCATGCCACGTCTTATTAAACAGTTTTCCGATTGTCTCTTCTCGCTAGCTGTTTGTATTTAGAGCTTTTGCTTTGATTGCTTAGGTATGTGCTGGTCTATTGTGGGATGGGCGTTTCATCGGTTGCCGTCTGAGCATTATACTTTTTTGCAATGTCTTGTTTTACGCTCTTTTCCTCCCTTCCTCCCTTCGACCTCCCTGCGGGCTCCTTTTTTTTTCTCTTTCCCCTTCTCATCCCCCCCCTTCCCCCTTTTTTTTCCTTTTTTTTTTCCCTCTCTCCCCCCCACCGCCTTTCTTTCTTGTTCTTCCTATCCCTCCTTTCCCTTTCTTTTCTCTCTTTTTCCCCTCATTTTTTTATTTCTCCCTCCCTTTCCCCTTTTAGCGCAACCCCTTGACGCTAGTTCTTCCTTCTCCTCCCTTTTTTCCGCTCTTCCCTCTCTCCTTCTTCCCGGAAAAAACTTTTGTCCCGGATTTTTACAACAAGGAGCATATTCTGTAGCGAACCGGGTCTACAAAAGTAATTGGTTATGTTGGGGGATACCAACAAACCATTGTCCTTTTCGATCTACCTAGGGCGAGAGTTCCGTCTTCGATAACTGGCCATGCCTGGGCTCGTAAAAGGACCGGACTGACAAGCCAATTTTTTGCGTATCCGCGAAAGAAAAGCGTCCCCGGAACCAGTACAAAATGTCTCGCCGATGTGCAAAAATTTCTTTTTTCCACAAAAAACACATGTTTTGGGAAGTCGAAGGCGATGCCGTAAGTGTTTAGGAAAAATCGTTGCTCCATGATTGGGAAATCCAAAAAAACATTACTTTTGTTAATAACTTTTGCAATTGTTTCAACCTCAGATCTCCGTCATCTCGGCCATTCCGCCGCAACCGACGTCAGGAGAGGGGGAGGCCCGACATTTTTTTGGTTACCCGGAACAGCGACAGAAAATTGGGCGTCCCGAAAAAACAAAAGGATTACAAATAACCAATTGTACCCACCGAAATCAAAATGTTTTTTTACCAAGTGTACAGGAGCCACCGGCCAAGAAACGCTCGGTCCGACCGACGTCGTGCCGTGCAACATCGAACGGTGTTCAATTTTTGGGAACTCGCAAACAACATACATTTACTTTTCACCTCTCACACCTCAGGTGTATTGAATGGGGTGGGGGGCGATTTTGGCAATGGGGAAAAAAACAAATTTTTTTACTACCTTTTCTCAACCCGTGTGGCTTGCCAGCTTTTTGCTGACCTCTGGTATTAATACCTTTAACTACCGGGCGTCAATCACTTTCACCCCTTTTGGGTGGAACATGCAGTTGCGTTGCTAGTGATAGGGAGGGGCGGGGTGGACCGAAGGGGTGTAAAGTAACAGGATTTTTTTCCTACTTACACACCCGCTATTTACACATACTAAACGCCTTGACCTTTTTACTGTTTACAGTTTTCTTTAGTGGGTGGTGACCTTATAGTAACTTTTTTTTTTTTTTTTTTTTTTTTTTTTTTTTTTTTTTTTTTTTTTTTTTCGTTTTGGCTCTTAATTACGTCTCCACTTTACTTACTCGTCACTAACCCCCAAGGGCAGCGTCCAAGACATCCGCTTTTCCAAAACTCTGGCCTTTGATTGGAGGGTGGGATGGTGGGGGGGGGGGAGACTTTTAGCACTGTCCTTCCTTAGGGACATTTGATCAATATCTTCATGCCATTTCATTTTTGGGGCGGATACCAAATGGCGTCAGAGGGATTTACGAATTCCGGGCAACGGCCCTTATAAACTATAAATTCATTTTATTTTTAAAATTGTTGTCTATTTTGGAAAAATCCAAAAACACTGTTATCTTTATAATAGCTATGGCAATTTTTTGCTGCATAGGGTCCATCTTGGGGTCTTTTTGAACCGATTGGTCTAACAGCAAGAAGGGGTTTATTTTTAATTGGTTAAATAATTAATAACATTTTTTTGATGACTCTACATAGAAATCCTCTTTTTAATCCCCCGGCAGCTATATCGGGGCGGCGGGTAGGATCCGGCGACGTGGAGTGAAAAAAAAAAGGGTCCCGAAAAAGTGTCGGAAAACAAGAACTCTGTCAGCAATTGAAACTTTTTGATTATTCTTGGGCCATGCTTGTCGGCCTCAGATTTAATTCTGTTCAATTACCATGAAGAGGCCGGGAATTGAAGGAGAAAACTGGAAAAACTGTCTCGGTTTTTAGTGCATTATTTCATCACAGAAGGGAATGTAAACCTAACGGGTGTGGGGATGGTATACAAACCGAACCTTGAATTTTAAAATATCGGCAACGGCTACGGAGATTCCACGTACCTTGCGTAAACGGGCGAGACACACCAGATGTTACTGGGATTGTTGCATAGTTTGGCCTGGCTTGGCCGGTCTTGACGCTGTGAGCATCCACATCTGTCAAGGTAAAGGACCGTTCCCCGAGATTGACGGTAATGTGGCTCGGGATGGATGACGTGGCGCAGTGAATGTATCGATATAGCAGCATTGCATACAAGAAGTGCGTTATGAAGTGGCGTCTTTCACATGAGATTCCCGAAAATTGTCCCAGGAAAACATTTCTCACCACACTTTTAAACCAAAAGGCGTAAAAATTTACGATTTCGAAAAATCATTTTTCACCGTACTCAGAGGCGGGGCGGGGACAGCGTCCGGCGGCGTACCGAAAGTGGTCCGTAAAACAAATTTGTCCCAGGACTTCTGGGATTTAAAACGACAAACGTTACCCGCAAACTACCAATCGCGGCTCGTACACGGAACCGATTCGCGATTTTGTCGCGTCACGAGGTTTTCCAACTACGAAGTTTTCAAGTACGAGTTTTTCCATTCCCAATCCGCGCAGCGGCTTCCAAGCCGTGTCGCGTGGCGCGAACTTGTCTATATAACTATAGTCCTGTTACGTCTGGGACTGGCGGCGGAAACCTAGTTTTGACAACGGCGGCCGTTTTCCCCCCCCGCCGCCGAGGAGCGGGATAAACGCGTACATTTGTGGACGCTCCCCCGCCGAGAAAGGATCGAATTTTCCGAAAAAAAAAAATACCCGCGACCGAAACAAAATTGCTTTCCAACCCCCGCCCTAGTCCGGGTCAAAAAAGTCGAAAATCGCGAAAAACAACGTTTTTTGGCATTTTTGTACTCGCGGTTGCCGCGCCCAAAGTACTCTTTGGCGCCCAAACGTCGACGTCCGAGTGTTCGAAATTGACTACCGGTACGAGTACCGTGAAGGGTTCCGGACCAACTACCATACTTTGGCCGGGACGACGAAAACATTTCAAAATTTTGAAGCAGGGAAATTTAGAAAAAACGGATATAATTTACTTGGAGCCATTCCCAAAAAGTCGTTTTTTTGTTTCGAGACGTTGTACCATAGAATAAACCTCCGGTCAATTGGAGCACATTTTTGAAAAAAATTTCATTCTCTTTTTATATGGACATTGTTTGGATTTTTCGGTTCCAATTGTGGAAATTTTTGGATTTTTACGGTAAGCCCCAAAGTTTGCCAATTTACAAAAGCCATGAATTGGGGTACCTAAAGTTTTAAAAAATTGTCCCCACTTTCTCTTCTTCAAATGCGCGAAAAAAAATCCCAGCTGGACAATTTTTGAAAATTTTACAGTGCATTTAAAAAATGAAAAAAATCGCCTTCCCTTGGTTTGATTTCGCGCTAACCGAGGCACATTAATGTACGGGAATGATGAAGGTATTTTAATAAAATTAGTTTGAGAACCTTGGTTCGACCCCGGATCAGTATCTGCCTTCGAATAACGATTCTGGACACTTTTTTACCGTCTGATTTTTCATTTAAAAATCGTAAAGTATGGTACACATTTTTCTAAAATTAACGATGGGTATCCGACCTAGATGGACCTTTGCGATAATCGTGATACCAAACATGACCCATTTTGTAGCATTTTGTATACACGTTTTATGGACCGACACAAAATAGTCGTGCGTGTCCCGTTTTTGGCTTCAAAAAATCATATTTTTGTTTTCCTTCAAACGTTGCCGCGCCCCAAAGTAGGCTTTGCATCCGAACACCGACGACCCCAAAGCGTTCGAAATCTTCAGTGGTACAGGCACCGTCAGGGTTCTAGGACGTTCCATTACTTTGGCCGGGGCAATGATGAACATTTTGAAAATGCGCGTAATTTCCGAAAAAAGTTAATTTGCTGGTTAAATAAAAAATGTTTAAAAATCCTGATTTTCAAATTCACTTACGGCAGTGTGTGAAGTGCCCGTGCGGAGTTACGCGGGGGGTGGCCAGATCGGCAAAATGTGTCCCGTTTTCTTTTTTTTCGGACATTGTGTTGGATTTTCCATTTTCCATTTTTTTGAATTTGAGAATGCGCGGTAGAGCACACGAGGTTTGACATTCCGAAAGCCAATGAAAATGCAAACGGGTTAAAACCAAAATTGCCCCACGCGATATTTCTTTTCCGATGCGAGGAACAAATTGCCAAGATTGGATTTTTAACATTTTGGCAGTGCAACTTTAAAAGTTTAAAATTTGTTTTTCTCGTTCGATTTGGAACGACAAAGGCTCTTTAATGTATCGGAAGAATAAAGGAATGTACATAAAATTTGTTTGAAAACTGTGTTCGAAACCCGGGTTAGGTGCACGCCTTCGAGTTCGGAGTCCGGGACGACTTTTTGAGGAGTTAAATTTTTTGGCATTCAAGGTCACAAAAAGCACGAGTAGGAATATTTTTTGTAAATTTCAAGAATTGTAAAACCACTGTTCCGATCTTTTACGGAAATTGTCATACCCAAACATCACGTATTCTGGACCTACTACGTTTGAAGGGTAGACAGAAGGGGGGGGGGAGGACCACAAAAAAGATTGCAATGCGTGTCCCGGTTTTTGGACCTAGAACAAATCAACATTCTTTTACACATGCTGTTTTTTGGAACATGACCTACAAACGGGGGGGGCGGCAAAGGACGGGCGGGCCCTATTTCGACTTTTATGTCCCCTACCATGTTTGGTCTCATTAATTTCTAACAAGATCAAACGTTCTAAAAAAAAAAATACTTTGACTCCTATTTCGATGTCCTGAGCGCCAAAACGGCAACTCACACGTGGTTTTTGTAAACAAGGCCGATAAAAAAACGTCATTTTTTTCGGAATGCATGCAAATGACAACGTCTTTAACGGATATGGGCCTTCAACGATTCGATTTCCTTTGTTGACTTATAAATACGTCTAAGGTTTGCGATTTACGCCCAACAACATCTCAACCATCGTTTCCAGATCCCCTGGCGCAAAAAACGCACATTAAAATTTTGAATGACTCTCGTCAGTGAATTTTTTACGCTAATTTTTACTGATCTACAAAGTGCGTTCGTAAGCGGTTGAGAGGCTCCTCAGTAGATACAAAACACTTGGGCTACCTTATAAGAAATCTATTTTTTAGCTATGACGTTGATGTACTCAGTCCAGCGGCATTGAGTCTGTTTGAAAGTTGGGTGGGGGGCTCGTGATTGGGAAAACGATTTTTTTAAATCCAGTAACGAAATGTCCATATGGTGGGGGGGGGTAAATAAAACACTCCAGCATATGGCAATGGCACAAATCGATAACATCATAGAACATAGCAGCGTTTCGCCAGCCTTAGTGCAAATCGAGACAGCATAGACTTCCGACCAACTAGTGGGGTTTAGAGCCCGACTGTAGGGTGCAACCAAAGTATCGACGACGACAATTTAATACTTTCCACTAATAGAAATAAATGTTTTCATACGAGCGACTTCCTGTCCTTTCTTTACGGTTGGGGCAGATTGGCGGGCTTTTGGGGGGAGGGGGGCAAGTCAAGTCAAACGAACACGACGAGGGAATCGAGAGGACAAAGTGGCAGGATTGATGGGGGGGGGGAAGTCGAGTTTTTAAGAAAGAATAACCTTAATTATTCGGTGAAATTTATTTAAACTTTTGGTATTCGCAGTACGAATCCGAATTTTCGGTGGACTGTTTTGTGTTTTGACTAAAGAGATGCCTTGACACTGGTTTTTTGTGTGTGTGTGGGGGGGGGGGGGGGTGTGTTGGAAATGGATAAATTAAGACATTTCCATTGAAAAGGGGGGTGCGGGGGGGGGGTGGTGCGAGGGAGGGCATTTGAATGTTTTGGGAGGGCAGTTCCAATGGCTCCAGTGGCTGCATCAGAGGTTACGACGGCCCTAACACTACTTTAGTTTCGTTTCACTATTTTAAGATGGTTTTGGTCCCCCCCCCCCCCCATTTTTGGTGAAAATACCCAATAAAACATTGATTCTTTTATAAGGCTTGGGCAATTTTCGCGTCCTGATCGGTTTCATCTCGGGCTCTATAGAGTGTGTGGCGTATTGGTCAAGTGGGCGAACAGTGGTTTATTAGGGAGGTGGTATTTTTAACACAGTTCAAAACCGTGCTCATGGCAGTGTCCGCCCCTTTTTGGGGCATTTTCCAAAATTTTTCATTTTATTTTTTCCTTCCGATTACGTCAGGGGCCGCCTTCCCCGAAACACCTTCATTTTCAACGTTGGCCAAAACTTTTTTTGAATGTCTGCAAAAATAGTAGTTGTTCATTTTGTGGATAAAACTTTTCTTGTTGTATTATATCTTCCACATTACAGTACGATCAGTAACATCTCGACTCTACGGTACCGGAAAAAAAACCAAAAAAAACGACGAGGGCTATTTTGATCACTCGGACAAGTGTCACGGAAAAACTTTGTCCAGGATTAATGAAAAATGGTGGCAGTATGTGTCTGTCCTGTCCATCTTGGGCTTTGCGGATCTGCGCGGACTGAGGCGAAGATTTAGACTTACCGTAAAATATTGTGTCTCTGGATTGGTCCCAGGAAAACATTTCTCCAACATTTTACACAAAAGGCGTAAAAATTATATTTCGAAAATCATTTGCAACACGTACTTAGACTTGCGGCGACATCGTCCCGCGGCGTACTGAAGTTGTCCGTAAAACAAATTTGTCACAGGTCTTCGGATAACGAAAAACTCACCGAAAACTAATCTATCGCGGCCCGAACGCGACCGATTCGCGATTTTGTTCGCTTCACCGAGGTTTTCCAACTACGAGGTTAATTCCGAGTCACGAGGTTTTCCCACGCCACGCGGGCCCCTCCGCGTAGCGGCCTCTCAAGCCGCGCTTGCGCCACTTGTCTTCACTATAACTATTAATAACATTTCATAACGATGGCCCATAATCGCCATTATTTCGACTTAGAATTAGTTGGGAATGAGGCTTGACATGTTATTGGTCCACTCATCTCCACGCGTCAAAGCTTGCACTTCGCTACGCTCGTCGGAAAGTCCGCAAGGAAGATTCAGTAGCTTGTTTTGACCAAGCACTGTAATCATTGGCTTTTTAAAATAATATCTAGCGTTATGATTGAGATACTACTTCACTTTAGCTAGTTTGAAAAATAATAAGTTCTAAGAAAAATTATGAATAGCACCTGCTCCAAGCAGTTTCGTACCTCTTTATGTTATTTATTTATTCATTTATTTATTAATTTAATTAATTAATTTATTTATTTACTTATTATTTATCTTTAGTCATAAGGATGAACGATATACCACATACCATAATTGCCAGGATATACTTTGAGCCGAGGCAAGTACAATTGCCTTTGGGCACATTGGATTTAGTTTAAGTTACGGCGGAAACCATCTAATACACCACAACAGAACATTCAATAAACAAGAAATGTACCTAAATAACAATTAACTAAGTGCTTTCGATTCGAAAGCTCATGGGACAAGACAACATTACATAATTATTTTTATGACAATATAAAAAAAAAAATTACTGTATTATGCATCATTGCACTTTCCTTGGCCGTCACTCTACATCTACACAAAGGCGAGAAAGTCAGTGAGAGGGGAGGATGGGGGGGGGGGGGTCGTCGTTGTTTTCATAACTTTATTGAAGAAAAAAAGTAGTGGATATATGGGATTAATTGCTTTGATTTCAAGTTTGGAAGGGACCGATTTTATTTTTCTGTCGAAAGTTTGTTATCAATAATAATTGACAGGCAGATTTACAATGGCCGTATAACTAGAGAGAGGTTCGTTATTCTGTGTGGTGTGTTCGATATTGAACGTTTTATATATTAAAAAATTACTATTTCAAAATTTAAAACTTAGTTCATGTTTCTGCATTTATGTATTCGAATTTATTTAATTTGTCTTCCTTTGTAAATCAATTTTTAACTGAATAGGATAAGACGTTAAATAATTATAAACTTAGTGTATTGATAGATTTTAATTTTTTTGCTCACAAATGTAGAAGCGCAGTTTTGCATATGCGAACAGTAGAGGTTAAAAATCTTTGTGTGTGAGAAAGCGTAAGCAAGAATCCGTTCTGATGGTAGGCTATACTTGAATAAATCCTAAGTGCTTTTTTTTGTACTAAAACAGACCTAAATTGGTCCTGTGTAACTAGAAGTTGAGTACCAAAATAAAGTCCCACCCAGTAAATCTGATCAGGTGTACATGTAATTAATGGTCAGCAGCTGCTGGCATTCTGCAAATGGTTTCTGTTGATTTAAAAACAGAAAACAACCACTTGTTATTTTTTCACTAACGTTTTCTATCTGGTATATTATTTTAAATCCATCCTATTTAACTATGAAAATGGATTTACAAAAAGACAATAAATAAAATTTAGATTATATAAATGCAAATAAAATAATTTACAGTCAGAAGACAAAAAATTCAAATATAATATACACCCACATCATGTTCAATACAACACCCATTCTATAATAAACATTTAAACAAATCTGTATTAATACAAATTTTAAATGATATTAAATGAAAATAGAATATAATTAATCAACAATGAATCAAAAAAATTAAAAGAGTAACAATTTAGGCTATAATATAATGAATTAGATGACGATAATAAGCGTTTATTTCTATGTTAATAGAGTAAGGACATGCGTTTTATTAGGCAAGTGCTGTTCGCTCGCTGACTGACTCACCTAGGTGTCTGAAATTTTGAACATATGTCTCGAAAGTGGAAATATAGGTATATAGCCCTACAGTAACAAAACAATTTTAAAAAAAAAGTTTTAAAAAAAATAATTTATAAAAAATAATTTAATTTTCTTCACACCACGAATTTGGCGATTTTTGTTAACAAGTAAAAAAATTTACTAAATTCGGTGATTTTTTTTCCTGACTGATTTTACAAGTACCAAATTTGTTGACGCGTAGGGCTGTAACATGTATGCTTTTATTAGAAACTTGGGCAAAGTTTTCATAACGGTCATATGCATCTTGGCCGATCTGAATAACTGCCAAACGTGTCCTATTCTCCTTATCAAACACAAAACAATAACTGTGGCAAGACTTATCTATTTTTATGATAAAAACCCAAATTAAAAAACAAAAAATTTTTTTTCCCGGTTTTTAAAAAAAAAAAAAAAAAAAAGGGCGTAAAAAAAAAGAAGTGGTGGGGGGTGGAACAAAAAATTAAAAAAAGGCGAAAAAAACAAAAATATTTTTAAAGGGGGGGGGAGGGGGAAATTTTGAAAATGTTGGGAAATAAGATCAAACAAAAAAAGGAAAAAAAAAAATTTTTTTTTTTTAAAATTTTTTTTTGTGAAAAATTTTTATTTTTTTTTTTTGAGGGAAAAAAATTTGGACACCCAAGAGTTTATGGGATTTAAAAAATTTTCTACATCGGATGCTTTTTGGGCTGAGGAATAGCTATCTGATAACTGCCTAATGTGTCCCATTCCCTCTTAAAATATTGTTTATCAAACACGTAACAATAGGCAAGACATCTATTATATGATAAGGTTTCCGCTCCTATAAATTTAAAATTTGCTGATCAAAGCGCTGACCTCTAATCTTCGGGGATGCTGATGCTACCTGAAAATTTTTAATGTAAAGTTGGCGGAGTTCATTTCCGACGTCCCTAACAGGGGCAGTTTCAAAATAACTAAAATAATAGATTCTTCACCTGTTTCAGGGCCTTGTTTATCGTTTATTTAGTGAAACACTGCGAAAACCTTTTTCCTGGGCATTCTGAGTAAACCTGATAATGACCATGCAAGGGAAGTCTACTATCAACATGACCCAAAAAAAGCTAGCCACAACCCCCATCGGGGGCTTAAGTTTTACATCTAGCGCCGGTGAAATCACAATAAATCGCAATAAAATCGAGGGACCGCCCAATAGGCCCTTTGGGATTAGGCCTTTTCGCCCATCGCCTTTGGTCCATGTTGGCTTCAAGGTTACAATATAGCATGCGCAGTCCACGTAAGTGTATAGAAGTCAGTGATCACAAGCTCATTGTGCCGATAGAGTTGTAGCCGCTGTTACCGACGGTGGGAGTAAGAGTGAGAGGTTGCGTCATATCCTTTTCGTCCTCTACAGAAGTGAGGACTAGGCCGATGTTTCTATCGTCGTAGCTTTTCTCTATGCACAGGAACCACGACATAAAGGTAATCTGTGGACAAATATACTTATGTACCTCCAAATAGATTTTTGAAACCATATTGTATTTGTTTGTGACAACAATTATCTCGTTGTCGTAAAAAATGCAGATTGAAGATATTGGCCCCGAAAGTTCTTAAATTTTTTGTAATTATTTACAACTATTGTTATAAAAAATTAAAATTAGACAAAGGGTCAATTTTTTAAAAAATTATCGAAGGGAATGTATACATTATTTTCTCGAAAAAGCCTTTGTGCTTTTTAGGGAAAGTTTAAAAAAGAAAAATCATCATAGACAATTATTTACTTAAACACATATTTTGATGTGTATACTCCCAAACTGGCAGTGTTTGAGAAATAATTTATGAAGAAATATCTGTCCACGGATGGTTTCAACAGCGTTAAGCGCGAGACTCTAGTTTGGTCGACCCTCTGTTTCGAATCCAGTCGCCGGCAATCCTGACTAAGAGTGTTTATTCCAAAGTTTTCTCCCGTCGTTAAAGGGGTACTCACCGGATAAACTCAAAAAATATATTTCATTCAGGCTAACTAGTTATGAATTTAGAAATTAACAGGAAAATTATTGGGTCCACCATGACAGGGAAAAATAATTGTCAAACTGTATTTTTCGAGCTAGGTCCCATCGGCAAAAATCTCCCATAAGAAATACATAGGGGCGCTTTTTTTGCCCGGAGCTTGGGGGGATTTTTTCCAAAAAAAATATTGGGGCCCTTGATGAGTACTCGGCAGCCTTTTGTAAATCCTCTTTTTTTTGTTTTTTAATTTGGGGAAGTGCTTCGGCCAAATTTGTGATTACCAAAAAGAGGTGTGATTTTTAATCCATATTTTTTAGTGTTTTAGTGTATATTTTTTTGCACAATTTTAAGACCGATATAAAGGGTATTTTTGATTAGCCGATGCTCTAGTATCTATGTAAAAAAAAAAAAAAACAGGTTAAAGTCGATTTAAGAAAATTTCCCCCAAAAAAACCCAATTTTCGCAAATTTTTGGATCAAACAAAATTTAAAAAATCGTGTAAAATCACAGTTTTCAAGATATAATTTTTAAAATATATTTTAGTGTACTCAATAGGCTATGTGGGTAAAAAATATTTTTTTGAGATAATAGCCCCTTTAAGATCGGGGCCCAGAGGGACATGGTTTTTACCCTGGACATGTTTCCCCCAAAGGTCAAACTGAATGACGATGCGTACCAGCAGGAGGTGTAGCACGATGACAAAGAGCGTCCCAGGTCTGAAGCCAACGTGTTGATAGAGAATCCCGGCCGCCGATGGACCGACGAAAGCTCCCAGAGAGAATGCCGATTCGTAAACCCCCGATATAAGAGCGTACGTTATGATGTCGTCGGGGAGACCATATTTCCTGGAAGAAGACATACTTAAATTATCCAGGAGTACCCAAAATAAGAAGCAAAGCTTAACGTTATTATTCCAGCATTCAATCTCCTTGATGGAGGCGTGCCATATTTTAGATATGCTAGCCCCTATCTCCTGATGCATCCTTGTTGACGGGCAAAGTCAACAAAAAAATAAAGATACATTTCGTGTCTTAAAAATGCATGTCAATCGGTGGTAGTGCTCGGTTGTTATCAAGAGACGTGACACTCGCACAGACCAGCAGACGGACAGACATTAAGTTATATATTATTTTATTTATTGATATTTACATGCCCATAGAGCTGTAAGGCCAATATAGGGCATGTTTGGCTCTCTTTAGTAATGTTTATATCGGAGCAAATAATGATTACTGTATGTTATTATTAAATAGGTTATCAAAACGTCTTATATTTCATCCTTAATTGTGTTTTTAGAATAAAATTTATGTATAACAATTTGAACAAGATCTCAGATAAAAAATAAAAAAAATCAAATTGTAGGTATTAAGCCTTATTGATCCGTTGAACAACAGTATCGTAGCTAAAATCCACATTTTTTATGTAAATCACTAATTTTCCACTGACAAGTTAATTTTAAGCCATCTACGATCAGTCTTGCGCAAGTTACTTATGAATAGTTACTTTTCAAAAGTTAAAAGTTCCTCGCCAAAAATGTAACTGAATTTTAAATGAATTATTGAATTAATACATTGAAATATAAAAGGTAATTCTGGGAAAATCGTTATATTCTAATGCACTATCCTGTCATTGGATGAGCGTAGCGATCGAAGCGAGTGAAGCGAAGACTTCAATTTCACCGACCCCCCAACAAATTTAGCTCGGGTGTTTTTTTTTTTTTTTTTTTGTATTTCTGTCTGTTTGTTCGCTCTCTATCGGGCAAACGTCATATGCGATCTTGATGAAAATTTGACACGACATTCGAAATCTCTGAACTTAGACTTGCTACGTTTTTGTACATCGAGAAACTTTTTAGATTGCTATTTTCATGAAAT
>JAMZAV010016360.1:0-11524 GCA_024449915.1 Sweltsa coloradensis | reverse complement strand
AAAAAAAGTAAATACGTGAAAGTCTAATGATTTGTATGTGTAACGTTACTACCTGTTATATAGTTTCAATTTTTATAAAGCAATCATAATGTTAAGTATAGTGGCTATTATTATATTTAGGGTGATCATTAACACACACTTAAACTTAACGCTTAAAATACGCTTAAACTCGTCTCTCCCCCTGGAAAGAGGTATACATGGTGGTAACTCACACTTATAGAAATTGTTTTATCTTGGAGGCGCGAATAATCTTAGCTGTTAAAGCGCCCTAAAACTACTATTACTAATACAAATGTAAGGAATCGGTTACAGACTGAGATTGTTATATTACTTATGTTGTATACGCTGAAACCACAATACTTTCACAAAATTAAATTATTAATAAAGATTTTAGGGAGTAGTCCTTCTATATGTCCGTCCGTCTGCGCTTGTGTCACGTCTACAAAACCCAAAAACCCTCATTGGCATGCGGCATGCAAGGGTGAAACAAAATTTGGACCCTGGAAGTCAAGCTTTCATTATCAAGCTGTAACTTAGTCAAGGAGAAACCATCAACCCGCCACTTACACACCAAGAGATTGCAGAGGCATTTCATTTTTGTATCCTTCTTTGACAATCTTTTGATTAATTTCTTGCTTCTTTTAATAAGAGGTGTGAAAAGTGCCACAAAACATTGAACATAATCTAATAAAGCTAGAAATGACTACTATAAACTAAGCCACAAAGATTAGCTGATTAGCTGAGAATGTAACCTACAAATATAATTAGTATCAATGTTACGTTTGGTATCGTGTATTATTTCAACAGATAACAAAAGATAACAAAATCAAATTCGTAGTATTTTCCTGAAACGTAGTAAACACTGTTACCTCATTGGCTTATCTTATAATTAAATAGGTGACACAGGTGTGTGTTGATATGAACGTAAACATTCAACCCATATGCGCACCATTAATAAAAGGTTGGTATTGGTATATTTGGTTGGGTGAATGCAGTGGCAAAAGACAGGATTGCGGAACGGAGCAGAGGGTAAAACGTTTGAAATCACGAATAGGAACTATACAATTCTGCTACAAGCTACGCGTTTTCGAGCAGAAAAATTCACTTTGCACGAATACACAACACATCATTATCTCTTATTGCAATTTACTTGTAGAATTCACAATGTACATTGATAAAACTAAAATATGTTTCATAAGCATTATTAAATGGCACATACAATCTTTTTATAGGTAAAATTATTGTATGCACCAAACATAACATATTTTTGTAATTTCAATAATGAATCAATTCGTTTCTTTACGGAATTAAGAGATAATCCTGTCAAATAAGATCGTATATTGACGTTTGGAGGAAAAAATTGCGATGTCGCTGAATTTTTGCAGAGACCTTCCTTATATAATACTTATTAACATACTAAAACTCCCCTACAATCGGACTGGAGCTTCAGCCGCCATATTGGAAAATGGCGGCCAAAAGGTGTTTGTTATCGAATATCTCCAAATTGGTTTGAGATAGACAAAATATCTCAATGGCAAAAATATATCCCATTTAATTCCCTACAAAACAGGTGTCTTCTATATTTTTGGTAGGGGCAAAGGTTACGTCACAAAATCGTGGTTTATATGTTGCTCATTGGAGTACCAGCTTATTTCCAAATTTTCACGCCCAGCATCAAACAATGCCCGGTAAATCCGTAAGAAATCGATTTAAATACTAGAGGACTTTTGTACGGGGTTCACGAAAGCTTCCGTAGTATTTAAAAAAATCAGTTCTGCAAAATCGAATTTTGCATTTACCCGGAATTTGGGTATTTCCATTGTTGGTATTTCCTCAAAAATGACCTTTTTGACTATCCATTATTAAGCACTAAATAGCATCGGAGGAAAAATTCTTCCTACGCACATTGAAATGACTCAAATAATGATCCGATTACAACCAAAGTTTAAATCCAATATGGCTGCTAATTCCTAATATCCACAACATCAAAGTGAATTATGTAACAAAAAGAGTGTAAAAACAGCACGAAAACAGTATTCATATAGTGAATATTAGGAATTAGCAGCCATATTGGATTTGAACTTTGGTTGTAATCGGATCATTATTTATGTCATTTCAATGTGCGAAGAAAGAATTTTTCCTCCAATGCTATTTAGTGCTTAATAATGGATGTAAAATATGGCATTTTTTAGGAAATGCCAACAATGGAAAAACCCAAATTCCGGGTAAATGCAAAATCTGATTTCGCAGAACTAATTTTTTTAAATACTAATAGAAGCTTTCATGAACCCCGTACAAAAGTCCTTTTGTATTTAAATCGATTTCTTACGGATTTACCGGGCATTGTTTGATGCTGGGCGTGAAAATTTGGAAATTAGCTGGTACTCCAATAAGCAACATATAAACCACGATTTTGTGACGTAACCTTTGCCCCTACCAAAACTATAGAAGACACCTGTTTTGTAGGGAATTAAATGGGGAATATTTTTGTCATTGAGATATTTTGTCTATCTCAAACAAATTTGGCGATATTCGATAACAATCACTTTTTGGCCGCCATTTTCCAATATGGCGGCCGAAGCTCCAGTCCGATTGTAGGGGAGTTTTTGTATGTTGATAAGTATCCTTTAAGGAAGGTCTCTGCAAAAATTCAGAGACATCGCAATTTTTTCCTTCCAAAATTCTTATTTGACAGGATTAAGAAGCATACTGAAACAAATTGTATTGATCATAAACGAAATTTGAAAATTTTATACGGAAATGACTTTCATTATTTTTAGAGACGTGCGTGTTTCATTGACCGCTGGGCCACGACTAAAAGAGATTCGGACAGATCGTTATGAAACGTGTTACCGGTATCAGTTTGAGAGCGAAGATTTGTAAATCAGATTTTAAAACTGAATGTGATAGACGGTAAAAAAATAAATGAATACATAAATAACAATACGTGCTGACTTAATTTCTATAAGCAATATTTTCCAAAAACAAATTTAATTACCCCATTGCCCCAACTTTAAGGGGACTATTCCTCTCAAAATGTATTTGTTAACAGAACCGGAACCATAAATACAATTTCAAATTAGTCAATAAATTTAACACTTATTTAATAAATTTTTATTTTTATTAACTGTGTGATAGGCCCTAATTAGACGAGTGAGCGCAGCGAACGTAGTCTACAACGCTACTCGATCGGGCATTGGTCGTGATTAATTCTGTTAAATGTTAAATGTTTGTTAAATGTCTGTCTGTCCGGTCCCATACGGCCGAACGGCTAAATAGACTGAGCTGAAATTTTAAACAGACATCCGTGACCAGGTAACTGAGAACTGCTAACAAAATGAGCACAATCCGTTGCGATTTAAATCTGCAAGAAATAAAAAACCGAAAAATACATTGAAATGTATAGGAATTATTTTAACGACAATGGTTTTCATTTTGAAATAATATTTTTTGTTTGTTATTTACCTGGCTGTGAAATGCCGTGTCCAAGGTTAATCGAATGTTTGACGTCAAGGTACCCCCAAATTCCGCTCGTAGATTGAGTAAACCTTGCAATATTTCACGTATTTTGGACTGGCTATGTTTTCCATAGTATTGTCACAGATGATGGACTACACTGCGTTATATGCATTTCAAAACATGTTAAATAATTTAAAAAAATACAATCCAGAAATACAAAATCTTTCCCGACCATTGAACCCACGTCTCCCACATTTCGGCTATAACGGCGCTTTAGCCAACTCGACTAGGGAAACGCCAAAGTCGTTGTTAGACGAGTGAGTGAGCCATGTGTTGAGTACGTGGGAACATTTGCATTTAAGTTTGATTATAATATTCGTATAAATAATCGGGTATTTTAGTTTAGGTCATAGTTTAGCCCATAATGCTCCACTGTAGCCTATGATAGGCTAGGGAGGCCTTAGGTAGGGGGAAGAAAATGAATGTTACCGGGTACTCAACACATGGCTCACTCACTCGTCTAACAACGACTTTGGCGTTTCCCTAGTATATATTCTTTCAGTTTTCGGCTCTTGACATCATTGAAAATTTGAAAGACGATGCGATTTTTGTGTATGTACACTTTATTGTACAGTCTACACTCTACAGGTTCCCGTGGATTTATAATGAAAACAAATCCTTCCCCCTTTTTAACGTATCCGCTCGTACTGAAAACATGGCCGATCAGTGGCGTCGGAACAGGGGGGGGCAAGGGGGGCATTGCCCCCCCTAACTTCCATGCCATGGGGGCATAGGGGGGCAGATTTTAGAGTTGAAAAATCAAGATTTTTACTCTACTTTTTGGGACAGCAACGTCGAATGATCCTGTCAACAATTCATTTCCAGGAATAAACAACCCAACAATAGCAGAAATGTTAGGTTGGCTGACGTATCTCATGAGATGACTGAACCGTCTATCCGACTATCTTTATAACTAGCCACCCGTATTGTATTGTGTGCTGGTCACTCAGTGGACACGACACGTAACTCAGACTCACGTCTAATCCAAACATCCCTTGGAATGATTTGCTAGAGTTATTGGTAGACGCAAGTTGGGATTTGGTTCGCACGTGTCGCATCGTTATGCGTTCACTGTTCACTGTTCAGTCATCTTTGGAGTGGTGTAGTGACTGTGATTATAGCGAAGTGGCAAGTGGGAAAGATTATTTATTCCTCTTAGAGTGTAAGTAGTGTAGTGTGAAGTGTAAAGTAAAGTGTAAGTGTGTGTGTAGTTTTTCGTGTTTAATTAATGGTGTTAAATATTAAATTGAAATCGTAATTTAAAAAAAAATATGAAACGTACTAAACAGCCTTCAGTTAGTATTTTTTTTTTAAAGAAGAGGGTAAAACAAAAATATGTTTGCCTGTATGCTTCGTCATTACATAAAAAAAATGAGTTGTTATTTATTAAATGGGCCACTTCACGTTAATTTCTTGAGTTTTTAGATCGCAGATAGTTGATGTAAAACATCGTTTACAGAGTCCGAGTGCAGTTAAAACATGACGAAATAACTGTAGTATAGTGAAATTTTTTTCGCCTTCGGCGAATAGGGCCTCTGGCGGAGATCCCAACTATACCCTACAAAATCTACCAATTGATTTGCCCCCCCCAACTTTCAAAACGTTCCGACGCGCCTGTGGCCGATGTTCTTTGAACCAAAATTAATCATAAATGAACATGGTGTACTATAGTGAACTGTTCGTCAAACCATGGATTTAAATATTTCTTTGAGGTTGTCGATGGTTAAACAAGACTTGAACAAGCTTCGCGCACCTGTCATGTCAAATAACAGTGACCAATACTAAAACTCGAATGGCTTACTAAGTAAGCTATGACACCTCATATTCATGCATCCACTAGCTTGAGAAAACTGTTTGCGAGTGATAATCAATCCCAATCAATCCAAGGTGATAGGGGTCTGTGTATACACAATTTATTACCTAAGTATTTACTATCGGCATTACAATGGCGCTTTTTCTGTTTACGAGATTTGGATGAAATTTGAAATTGCAAAAGTTAAATTCTGGTCACGATTATTTAACGAGTGAATTCTGAATTGACATCTTGGATGCAATTCATTAATTTAAATTATATATTTATGATTTTTATTTGATCGTATCTTTCACTGACTTTTACTTGGTCCACACATAAAAAATATAGAACACTGTAATCAATGTTACATAATTTGGTTTAAAAATACAATAATTGTATTGCTGATATTACATTTTAAATTACGCGTAATTTGATGATCTTGTAGAGAATTAGAAATAGGAGCAAATTTAACAGCAAATAAATGACATTAAATTGTTCGTGAACTGTGTATGATCACTTTTAAAGCGTGTACTTGTCAGCATGATTTAAGTGTCGTTTGATACTATCGTATATCCATTCAAGTACTTTTAGAATGCAATAAATAATTGTATTTCCCTTTTAATTTATACAAGCAATATAATGGTGAGTTCTGAGGTCAGCGCAGTCATAACCGTTATGACCTAGGGTGAGAGGGTTTCTTTAGCATGTCTTTGTGAACCATGTTCTTGCTTACAATATCCATAATTCATTATTCCTCGGTTGAATGCGTATATGCCCCATCTCAAAGCTTTCTCGTGCACTTCTTGAATATATTTAGAAATAGGTCTATCAGCCTGAGGCATATGTTTACTGTATCCAATTGTTCTTGTGCATACATAAGATGACTTACATAGCAAGTACACGCATCCCTTTTGTGCGGTGCATCTTGATAACAACCGACGGTTGAGTGCATAAGAACGTGAGAAGATGATGTATTTGCGACGAATTTTAATACGAAAATATTGAATTGTCGTACAATGTATTCATAGAAGAAAATGTGTCACGCTAGCTTATTTCTTTAGTTGAGGACAATTGTGTATTCAGTGCGCAGTACAATGTCGCGTACATCACCTTGTTGTTACCCAGTGATTCAAATGTCGCAATAGGGAACAGTAATGGCGCAATACACCCAGGGTAGCCCGACACGAAAAGTCGTCACACATTCCCGTCTCGTGTCTGTTGTGGTCTTGTTGATATTTGGAATCTAGCATCAATAACGATCATAATAATGTGTTTGCCTTCTGATTAGTGACGTACCTAATTATGACGCAAGTTGGTTGGTTGGTACAATAAAATATCGCTTTTCTGTTGTTGATGGTGAAACTGTTATCGTGCTGAATCTTCCTATCTAGACTGAGAAGAGCTGTTTGTATAGCAAACGAGATTGTCACGCACATTATTAACAACAACACGGGTAGATAATTTGGTCCAATCAACTTTGAGACATGTCGCATTAGAAACTCAAACAGCACACGGATGTACAAAATGTTGAATAAAAGTAGGCCTACGTAGGTGTTACTACCGTCTGTTGTTGTTTCAGTAATAAAACAGGAATTCCTTGATTTCTTCACATGGCAAATCCAAAGAATTTTAAATAATAAAGGTCAAATGGACGAATGATAATATAATAATATATCATACAATAAATAAAAATCAGGAAAAATATAAAGGCAAAAATACAATAATTAAATTGACAGTTCTAGTCTTATGATTTTCACTAAATTTTTGTTGGTCCAACTTATTTTGTGAAAAGCTTACTCGTGGTGTCGATGAGAGGTTGGCCCATTAGCTATTCTAAATATGAGTGTATACAAAATATTACCTCACAAACAAGGTAGGAGGTTGGTCGACTTTGCGTCTCAATCTCCCGAAAATGCTATTCCTTCATTACGACTGTAATTAAGTATTAATGTTAGTTACAAAATCCATCGCGACCGGGGTTCGAACCCGGGTCTTCCACGTTCCAAGCGAAGCTCTACTATATGCATTACTTTTCTGTCCGTCCGTCTGTCTGGTGTACGTACACCTCACGATAAAAAAACAAAACACGACCCTCAGATTAAGTTTATATATTGCCTTTTCGTTAATTTTACTATTTTTGAATTGCCTTTTTTGTTGAAAATGCTTTTCAACTTCAACAAGGATAACACAAAATTGTTTTGGTGATTCAGGGTAGCGGAGCTAACCTCACCCAAAATGACGATACCTTTGAACCCGGCACCTCCACCAAATATACCTCAACGCATCAACAGTCGTTGTTGTATTAACTGTAAGCTACGCTCCCTTTTCGGATACTTCCACATCAGTGCTTGTAATAATAATTACGTGGACTCAGTATAACATTTTAGTCTTTGAAGTCAATTCATTATGTTGAACTACATGTTCTTTGAATGCTAACTATAGAATTTCGAGGAATAGTAAATGCATGCATCAATTTGTTGTGCTCAATGAAATCAGAGAAGGGACATGTTCTGCATTTCCGATGCGCAAAGTCTTAAAATAACATTTAAACATATGCAGGCCTATGGTTTTACTAGCCCACGTTGAAACCATGGTCAACGTGACTCGGAATGATAGTTTTCAATAAATTCGCACCAAGCCCCCATCCACTCGTAAAAATCTGTCATTATTTTAAGTGGAAATACAGCGTAGTCTTTAATTGTTTTTTACAAGTCACAAATATATTTTCGTTTTTTAGATTTAGAATTCGGGGGGGGGGGGGGGGGGGGGGGGAGTGAATTTGTATATATTGAAAAACTTACGAAATAGTGCGACATCCGCAGCGATTCCTTCAGATTTGGCCCCGAGTTATTGCTGGAAGAAATGTGACTCGGAAACAAATAAGCTATATTATTCCGGCAATCTGCACTGACTGATATAATGTAACAAGGAAATTCTTTATAAATTACGGTAATCGTAACGTAATGTCTCTCCTAATTACCATTTAAGGAGCATACATGAATCAATTTTCAGTCCGTCCATCAGTCAGTCTCGTTTTATGATAATTCATGAACATGACTTACGATTGACATGCGAATTTTTTGGCATTGGCCTTCAACAATGTAGATACATAATGTTTTTGTTGATACTGTGCGTAAGGGAGTGTGCAGCTAGCCCCCGAGATGAATTTACAAACCACCCCAGAGTCACCAAAAATATTCTGTATGATCCTTGTAGAAAAAAAACGCAAGCCAATCGGACGTCGTATTCGTTTTTTTTGTGTGTGACGTGACACACGCACAGACGGACGGACAAATCTACGAACAGAGAAGTGATAGTTATGGAAGCGACACTGCATCTAGGTGCCCGTTAGGGCGCCGCAGCCAAGCCGCGGTGCGCTACACACTCAGGCACCTTATACAGCAAGCAGAGTTGGGGTGATTTCGAGGTGTCGCCTATAGCCGTCATAAAACGTTATGTGAACTTGAAAAGTATCAAATTCGGGGGAATTTAGTTACCTGACAACACATGCCAAATTTGTTTGGGGTACGCCCGTACGATCATTCCTTCTGGGTGAAAAAGTGTGTTGAAACACGCTCAAAATCACTAAAGATGTTAGATTACTACTTCTCTACTGGCTACTACTAGCTATAGTATACTTACTAATTCGTCAGTTTCAATTGCCCAGCGATTCTGACCAACGGGTGGGGTAACAACGTTCATATTTTACATGGACATAAAGGTAATAGTGATTTTGAAAGAAAAAGTTGAAAAAGTTAGTGGAATGTATCCAAATAAAGGTTTTAATATAAGCCTTTTACAGGCATAAATTCAACAAACCAATAGAAACTTGACAATAATCACCAGCAATAGATTCAAAAAGCAAGTCTTTGGACCACTAGATATTTTACATTCTATTGTTAATTGGTAATACCATAGCAACTAAAATCTACTTTGATAAAATTATTTGATTTTAACAATAAATTTTGTAATGGAACTTGGAAAAGTAATGAGATCCCACACATAACAAAAAACTTGTAAAAATACAGCCAAACCTTATACACACTTAAAAGTAATGAGATCTAAAAAGAAGAGCCAAACTCATGTACCCTTCCACATTTGTGCATTCTTAATCCATAAACGTACACTGCCCCGTAATTACATTCTTGAAAAGCTTGTCCAAATAGAATTTGCATGAACTATTAAATTAATTAGCAAATAGAATTTGCATTAACTATTACGATTTAATTAAAAGTTGCAAATTCTATTTTGCCAAGCTTTTCAAGGATGTAATTACGGGGCAGTGTACATTTATGAATTAAGAATGCGCAAATGTGGAAGGGTACATGAGCTTGGTTCTTCTTTTAGATCTCATTACTTTTGAGTGTGTAAGGTTTGGCTGTATTTTTACAAGTTTTTTTGTTATGTGTGGGATTTACTCGAAGTGGTTGAACCTTTGGGAAGGTTGAGTCGTGACAATGGATGCTGTGTTGGTGTATCATGCATATACTGCAAAATCACCTCCATGTCCCAATTATGTGTTTATTGTAAATAATAGTTCATACGACTTCGTGTACTGTATTGTAATTTACATCAAATTCGTATTATAGCGTCGGTTCTATGAAGTGACATTTACATCAGGCTGCATTACATTGATGAACATTCTACGTTATCTAAACTCAAATTTTTCTAATTTAAAAAAATCATAAGTCGTGAGATGTAATTACACTCTCACGTCTCACGTGTTATATTAAAGGTTAAAGCAACATGTCAACATCAACATCTACATTAGAATTGAAATTAAAATGTATACTGTGGTATAAACTGTTTATATACAAGCAATAATAACTAGGAAAACGCTAAAGTCCCGCCGCGTTGATGGATGAGCTTTTTTTGTAAGTTTTTAGTTTGCGTTGGACCACTTTTCCTTTGCAAGTGCTTTGTGAATGCATTGTAGGTGATTATTGTCTAATTTCTATTGTTGCTTTTTAATTGTTATTATAAACCTAAAAAAACTCATATTAAATCTTTATTCTATGGATTCTGGCTAACTTTTTCAACTTTTTTCTTTCAAAAGCAATACATAACCATTACCTTAATGTTCATGTAAAATATGAACGTTGTAGCTCCATTCATTTAGTCAGAATCGGCCCAAATGTCACAAAAATATCACACTAAAAATCGGGGGGAAATCGTAAAAGTACGATATTCATGAGAAATATTTCTTCGATTGTACCCAAAAAACAATACACCTAGTTCAGAGATTTCGAAGGTCCCCTCCAATTTTCATCAAGATCGGATATGCCGTTGCCTGGTAGAGAGTTACAACAGACAGAAAAACAAACAAACAAACAAACAAAAAAACACCCGAGCAAAATTTTTTGGGGTCAGTGAAATTGAAGTCTTCGCTTCACTCGCTTCGCTCGCTACGCTCATCCAATAATATTTTTTGTGGTAAACCTGTTTTTTAAAGGGTGCTGTAAACATGCTCCTCTGTCTAACTATGTATATTGGAATAAGACAATTGAGAAGTTTAGGAATAAATCCCTTGCATTCGCATTAACGACTGAGGAAAACCTATAGGAAAAACCTTCAGTCAGGATTGCCGGTCTCGACGGGTTTCGAACCTGCGAACGCTGTCAGTTATAAACAAGCAAGACAACTGATCAATATATTATGGATAAGAGCACCAAATATATTTAACACTGAGTTTGTAATTACACATCTTTTTTGTCTGTGTTATCAAATACTTAAAAAATAGTTATCATTATCCACTTTAAGAATGTATAAGACATTTTTTAGACTAACGGGGCTTTTAAATATATTTTTAGTGAATAACTATGATGGTTTGGCATTGTTTTGTTTTAGACGACCTTTGTTTCGCCCCTTTGACTTTGAAAGATTCTGTGTGTAAGCGTATTCTTAATATAAACTATTCCATACATTGATTGCACGTGTCATATTCGTCTGCACATCCATCTATCTATCCACGAAATAAGAATACGACTATGTCGGTAAGGTGACGTTGATTGACGCGCTGAATATTGCAGATCCGTCGTCTGAGTTAGCAAGGAAGAGACAAGTTTTCACACTACAACACGTGGAGCTGTAATCATACTTTTAAATGTTAGTTGGGTGTTGCTAGATTGAGTGGGGATTTATACATGCGATTGTGGGTTCACGGTCATGCCGGACCGTTTTTGAATGGATGTGGGGGAGGAAAAACTGTTCGGA
>JAMZAV010016359.1:0-10698 GCA_024449915.1 Sweltsa coloradensis | reverse complement strand
ACTTTCTTCTCTCATAAAACCTTATGTCCATTTATAAATGAAATTGTTCCCCCCTTTGGCAGAATTAGCCCAAATATCACGAAAATATCGCATGAAAAATATGAAGAAAAAAAATAGTAAAAGTACGATTTTCATCAGAAATATTTCTTCGATTGGCCCAAAAACAATAAACCTCTAAGTTCAGAGATTTCGAAGGTCCTGTCAAATTTTCATCAAGATCGGATATGCCGTTTGCCGGGTTTAGAGATTTAACAAACAGACAAAAAGACAAAAAAAAAAAAAAAAAAAAAAAAAACACCCGAGCTAAATTTTTTGGGGGTCAGTGAAATTGAAGTCTTCGCTTTACTCGCTTCGCTCGCTACGCTCATCCAATAATTGATCAGTGATCGTAATCGACAACTAGGGCCTACGTGATTTTTTATATTACCAAATGGGTTACAGAATCGTTTGTACATATATAGACCATTAATCGACACCCGTATTCAAATTATTATACTCGCAAATGTGCAACGGGGTTGTCAGTGGAAAATGGATTATTTACAGTTAAGCTAGAGGTAGAGACTATAAAAATAAGATTAAGTCAAAACAACCGATCCCAACAGTTGGAGTGACAGAAGAGTGGGGTGGAAGAAATGAGTCTTAAAGATGCATCAAGGGAGTTTAACAATGAGGAAGCTTTGTAATTACTTGTCGGAAAGATCTTGGACAGGTTGAGGATTAAACGAGGAAAAGAATATCGAAGAATGTCTAATGAAAAGCAAGAGGACGGCGACGATTCCAGGTGAGAATTAGAAGCAGCATTGAAAGCGCGGTGCGGTTAGAGCATTGGTTCCAAGAGTACCACTAATGGACATGGGTTCCAATCCTGAATTTACGGATGTGTTATTGTTCATCATACTCCGCCACGATTGGTCATCAGTCGCTCGTTAATACCCAAAACAGAACAATTATTGCCGAATACTGATCTCAAGTAACAAAATCTACTGATCTATAAATTTATTAGCCGTGGCAGAGGAGAGACGTGGGATACTAGGGGTGTAGAGTCCAGTGTTAGTGTAGAGCGAACAAGGAGAAGTAATCATGATGAGATAATCATTTACGTTACTACAACGTGGTCAAAACTAGGAACATCAAACAACTAAATCTATTATTGGTGCATTTGATTAGCTGACAACTATACTGATCAATGATAAATAATCCTTAACTAGAAATATAGTGTTTTCAAGGTGGTGGGTAATCATAGCTCGAGTAGTTTTATAGAAACATGGGTTGACACAAAAAAGAGTGAAAATGCATCTAAACAAATAATTTCAAACATATTTTTAACTAGGCAATCAGTCAAAAGTCAAAACAAATCTCAGTTTTATTTGATTAATATGGGAATGAATGCAAAAGATTAAGATAAATCAGTGTTAAATTAGCGATTGATATCGAGTAGCAAATTTGCCATTTTATTTTCGGTTTGGTACCTATTATTCAGGGCTCGCTTTTAATCTAAAATAATGTTTGACATCCCTAATTAAAACTACATAATTGGATGGCTGGATTATATTCTGGGGGAAAGTAGAATTAATTAAATGACAGGTGGTGGGAGCTTGGTATGAGATACTCCACTGCGTACCTAATGCGATGCGAGCTAGTATGAAGAGTTTGTTCTCGGCGATGCTACAGATGGCTAAGTGAACCTAAACTAACACCGCCTATACTAGTTTCATTGTCCCAAGTTGACCTAACCGACTGTAATGTTGCCGGGGAACCCAGCACCGTTATTATCGCACTGTGGCCGATACAAAAAGGGCTATAGTATTGTAAAGACAACAATACCTTCTGTTGCTACCTCTGACGGAAGAGAACCGTGCGGGGGGAAAGTTAATTACATCAAGATAGAAATCTGGATAAATTTAGTTTAGTAGATAGATTTTGTTACCTGGCATCTGTATTTGTGCAATTGTAGCATGTGTGGTGTTGTTGACATTATTCTAAAACTCCTTAGGACTATGGAATGTAAGTAATGGCATGAAAGACTAAATTGTAGACATCTTAGTAGGAAATGGATACAGGGACGCTATAGGTAGGTCAAGTTAATATGAGATGGAAAATGTAAAACTCAAATTTTGTCTACTAATTCCCAAAATTCTTGTAATTTAGTAAAAAAATAACATATAGAATTTAGACATTTTGATTATTTTAGAATGTCAAAGATGGGCAAGATAGGTAGCATGAAGATCAGGACAGAACTGGGAGAGGAGAGTTTGAACTAAAAGCTGCGAACATAAAGACTGTGGTGCGTAACTAAAAAGCTCCGTTCCTACCCAATACTGAAGACATGCACTCTTCTTTAGAAGTAGAGTAGAGATTTTGCAAGGTTGTCAGAATAATCAAGAGTGATGAATTTAGACAATTTCCCCCAAGTTAAAAATTGTCAACATTTTTTTGCTAATTTCATCATGTCAAATATTACTCATAAAACATTAATTTTAACCTTTGTTCTACCAGAGCAGCATTCAACATGGCCGGTTGCGTTTCTGTGTGTTAAATGTGAAAGCATTTACCGATAAAGTCTTTTCAAGCCCAAGTGTGTTTTAAAATAAGTTCTCAGCAAGTTTTTACTTTACCGGTACTGTTACCTAGGTGCATAAACAACGGTTTTATTTTACAATGATATATGTTTTTCAAACTAGAGATTTAATCTTTCATGTGTTGCGACTTGCGGACTATATATTACAAGTTTGGATATGCTCATATTCAGGCTGGCTTTTGTTACGTCTAGGGCTTAATTGAGCGAGCGAAGCGAGCGTCTCCACTTGACTCTTATGGCTCGAATGTCTGTTTTTTTTTTTTTTTTGTTGGTTTTGTTTTTTTTCTGTTACTGCTTCGATACAGGTTTGCACCGTTTTTCTGATCGACCTGAAATTTTTGCACACATGTACATACCACCTAGGCGGGTTGCTGTATAGTTTTTGTGGCAAAATCGTTCAAAAAGTTTGTACATTAAAGTTAATCGAAGTTTTTTTTTTCAAACTAAACGGACACAAAATCTGAGGTGGCCAAATCATTTTGAATGTCCGTTCCCGGGCACGAATATGTTAATTTATTTGATCCGATAAGTAGTGGAGATGGAAATTACATTATAACAAAGTACCGTTACCATGGCAACTGAAAGTCGCGCAGCTTTTTTGGCTCATGATAGCGGTCGAACGGAGGCTCGGATCGAGTTGAAATTTTGACCATCCGCAAGCTTCGTTCCCGATTGAATGCCCTTAGTTTTGTGGCAAAATCGTTCAAAAATTTATAAAGTTACTTTAAAGTTAATCTAAAGTTTTTTTTTAAAAACTAAAACGGCGACAAAATCTGAGGTAGCCAAATCATTTAAATGTCGTCCGGTCACGAATATGTTAATTTTATTTTGATCCGATAAGTAGTGTAGAGGGGAAATTACATTATAACAAGTACCGTTACCAGGGCAACTGAAAGTCGCGCAGCTTTTTTGGCTCATGATAGGGGTCGAACGGAGGCTCGGATCGAGTTGAAATTTTGACCATCCGCAAGCTTCGTTCCCGATTGAATGCCATTATTTTGTCAAAATCGTTCAAAAAGTTATAAAGTTACAATAAAATTAATCTAAAGTTTTTTTTTTTAAACTGAACGGTGACAAAATCTGAGGTAGCCAAATCTTTAAAATGTCCGTCCGTTCACGAATATGTTAATTTTATTTTGATCCGATAAGTAGTTTTAGATAGAAATTACATTTTAAAAAAAGTAACGTTACCATGGCAACGAAAAGCCGCACGAGAATTCTGGTCACTATGCACTGCCACCTAAAACGGTTTGACGCGCCCTTTAACCTAATAAACATCAACAACATCAACCCAAATAAAATTTCTTTGGGACTGTTGTTTTGGCAAACTACTAAAATTGACTAGATTTTGACTACAGGAAATAATGAATCTGATATTGATATCTTCTGTATTTACTGCTATGATGCCACGGTATTGCGTAAGACAGTGGAAGATTACATACAAAATATAACGATACACCATGAAGTTGAAACTTGCAATTAAAGTTAGTGCTACACTGTACATTGCTGAATAAAACACGTTTTATTAAAAATAAACTTTGAATTTGAATGTATTCCAAGGTTCAAGGTCGCACCCGCGTTCTAAGTGACCGGGCATTTAGAAAGGTCAACGTTTATTTGGTGAATTTTGACATTACTTCAATTTGTGTAATAGGTTCACTTCACAAAGATATTTTAAGAAGGTAGATTAAGGTAGAAACCTTGCAAATTGGTAATAGGCCTATAAAGTTGCCAGCTGTTTTATAAAAACTCGTTCAAAATTACTACGTGTGACGAAACGTGTGGGAGAAAGCAGAATGGGCTTGTAGGGAGGTAAATGAGGGTAAGGTATACAAGGTGTAGGGGAGGGTTCTAGGGATACCGGGAGTAAGGGGAAATAAGCCTAGGATGCGAGAGTACAGTAGCAATACTGGAGAAGTCTGGGTCAGGTCTGAGGTTCCGTAGTCGGGTGGACGAGTGATCGTAGGGTTCTAATAGTTGAGATGGCACCGAGGAATGGATGCTGAAGATTTTGTTGCTTAACGTCTCATATTAATGCACTAAAGGTATTTGAGATGATCAGTAGTAAACGTGGGTGAAGGACGATTACAGGACACCCAAGCCTTGTGCGGGATTCGAACCCACGTCCTCGTAGAGCCATACGCTTCGGACCAGCGCGCTAACTGATGAATGGAGAGTTCTGGGATAATGTAAAGACAACCGGGTGAGAGGGTATGACGGGGTAGATGATCAGGGACTGCAAAGTGTGAATGGGTAAGAACGGAAGCAGAATAGTCACTAGAAGACGGGGATTGAATTACCTACATGTTTGAGAATTGGTTTCAAGATATTTTCAGATCTTTTAAAAGAAAGAATTTTGGGGCTAAAGAAACAAAAAAAGAGGTAGTGTGTACTCAATAAAGAGCAAAACCCAGTTAAAGGGAAAATGTAACGGGCATACAGGCAGGGGTTAAATGCAAACTGTTGGGGAATTGATTTGAATTGATTTTTTTTTGCCCAACGTCTATTAGAAAAATTTTGCTATTCGAGTCTCAAAAACACAAGTGGTTATAGTTTACAAAGGAACTCCCAAAAAAACTGGGCCCCTTACGCAGGATTTTAACCCCACGTCCTCTTAGTGCCCCGCTTCGGCCCTTTTTCCCCCTAATCGAAGGGCCCTGACTGCTAGGGATCGGGGTAAAATTTTGAATTTTGGGTTTTGTAGTTAGTAGTACGTACAAACATTTTCACAGAACAAAAAAAATAAATTTTTATTATTATTTGGGTTTGCAAAATTTTGTGACTGTGAAAGCCCTTTTTTTTTTAAAAAATTTGAAGATGAAAAATTTTGTAGCTTAAGGTCTCTCTCTATTTTGAAAATTTTTTGCTATATTAAATGTGATGAGGGAGGACCCATGCATAAGGCACGGGTTTTTTTATTGGATGTGGGTTTTCGAACCCACTTTGTCGTACACTAGGCCTAAAACCCGGGCCCCAGTTCGTAGAGCCACCGGGGACGGCTAGCGTAGAAAGGAAGGTCAACTAACCCACTTGCCCCGTACACAAAGCCTACAGACCTGCCCCCAGATCGTTGACCCACCGTGGAGGGGCTGAGCGTAGCGGGAAGGTGAAAAACAAAGGGGTTAGAGTTTGGGTTTAAGCCGGGAGGGGACAGGAAGAAGTGGAACACCCACCTGGCTAGCAACCCTTACTATTCTAGCCCCAAGCTACTGTTGACCTACTCGTGGGGGGAAACCGGGTGTTCCATCCTTACGTCTATAGAATCTGCCATCTTTGAGATGAAAAATAACAAAAGATCCATTTCAAATTTCTCACAAAAAAGATTTTTGGGGTAGGGGGAACCCAACACCCTGACCTGGCTGGAGATTTCATGTTTTTCTTGTAAGTGGGAAATTTTACAAACATATACAAACACAGCAAAGAACATCAACGGTTTCGTTTTTTTTTCTATCTATCTCTAAAAAGAATTTGGGGCATTTCGCTAACCGGGTAAGTTTTTGGGGTTTCCCTTTTAAAAACCCCCCTTTTTGTAAGCATTAACCGACCCGTTGGGCCCAACCCCCAAAAAAAAAATCCGTTTCCTAGCGGATAAAAACCAATTAAGATCTGTACTGCGGCCCTCCCTACAAACTTCGTTTTTGCCGGTTGTTTTTTAAAAATATCTTTTAACTTAACCCATCTGCACCCGTAAGCGGAAATATCCGCGAATCATAGCCCGGCCACGGAAAAAAAAAAACCATTTTAAACGGACTAGTCCGCAAATTTTCGGGGCCCTTCCTTCAAACTGCAGGGAAAATAAATAAAAATTGTATTTAGAGTCTACCCCCTCAGTTTTTATAACTGATTTCAGTGGAGACAGGGAAATCAAAGCGACCAAAACCCCAACCCCGTGGCCCCCCACGCCAAACGACGGTGAGCATAACAAAAAAAGATCGATATTTTTTAATAGGGAAAAAAAAGCAATCATTTTTATGGACAGTGCGAAAAACCGCCCCCGGGTCAACGCCAGAAAACCCAAAAAGGCCCCATCAGAACAACTCTGTTTTTTATGTGCTTCGTTGGGTAGAACAGCTCAAAATCACCGTTTACAAAATCCTAGACAAGAACTGATTGGGCTTAAGTCCAAACCAGAAGTTAAAAAAAATCCGACTTTTTTACGGGAATTTGAAACCCCCGGACCTTCTGCCAAATTTGGGAAACAGATACCTAACAACAAACCAACGAGCCCGTAGTATCAGCTCCCCATAAAGCCCCAAATTTTTGTACTTTTTTTTTTTGGGATTTCCCGCGTCAAACATTAAGTGAAAATCTAGTTTTTCCCCTTTTGGGGGCTCTAAAAGGAAAAACTTGAAGCTACAATCGCTTTGTTTTCGCGTGAACTTACGCCCTGTCTTTCTGTAATAATGGCAGATTTTTGGGTCAACCAAACGTCGTTCTCCCCCGGGGAAAAAAAATCCTAAATAGTAAAATTTTTTTAAAAGTTCTTGAAACAGATTTCTTTTAAATGATTTGGGGAAGGTTGTGATTTTAATCGTTTGCGTAGACCCGGTGCAGATATAGGCCTATTTAAGTGAAAGTGACCCGCGAAAAAGAAATGTGGGTTTGGTGGCTTTTTAGTAAAAATTGAGGTTAAAGGAAAGGGCTGGGTCACGGTCGCGAGGGCGTACCCGTAGCCCTACAAATTCCCTAAAAAATTCGTGTATTGGGTTGATGTGTACAGGGCCCAGGGCCTAGAAATAATGCTAACGGTAATAATAATATAGTGACAGTGATGATTTTTGATTACGTTGTTCACTACGCTGCAAACTTCGATGTGCAGAGGGCAAAGTGCGCGGTTTCCCGTGGGGCGGCTAGCATTTTTGGGGCGCTGGTCCGGATGGGTTAACATGTATCAATTCATGGCTTTAAAATTTTTACAGTGAACCCTTTTTTTGTACCAACTGTGAATGAATAACTATTAAATTTACTATATAAATTCAAACCGTTGATAAAGTTTATTTACATCATATTATTTAGCATCCGTTCTAGTTGGCATAAAAAGGGGTTTACTGTACTACAATTGAAAATATAAGCGTAGATGATTCTGAAATCAGCTTACCGTAGCGATCTGCTCGGACGCTGCTCGTGCGGACCAGCCTAGGAACAGAACGGACATCAGTCTTGCGGTGGGCGGAGGAGAACCGGAGATGAACATGCTTGGTGGGCGGTGCTTCATCCAGTGACCAGTGTCGTACGCCAGCTAGAAAGAAGAAAAGTCTAATTAACAACTTTTATACATTAATCATACTGCTTATAATGATTGCTACTACTTTTAAATTACGAGACCAAATTATTTTGTAAATCTGTTAATCTGACATGTGATGTGAAAGGAAGGACAATTAATTGTTGAAACTTCAATACTGAATTTAAACTTTATAGCTTTTGCCTCTTAGATGTTAACTTTGAACATTGAAATCAGTGAGACGAGGTCTTGGGTTTTGATTTTCAGCAAACTCTATGGACTATAGACTATAGGGTTTAACCAAGCACAGCTGATATTTCTCATCTCTACCCTAAACGTTGCAACTTAAAATTAAATTTCATTCAGGAATAGAACCAGCAGTGTGTGGAATCATTTCAAAATAAATAATATCATAATATATTAATTGTAAATAAAATAATTATCTTACCTCATCTATTTGACGGTGGCATCTCCTTCAATGACGACGTGTCTGCGGAGAAGTCTTGAGCCAGGCTGGACAACTGAGATGTTGATTGCAGAGTCGTACGAGTCAAATTGGTACAGACGACCTTCCTTGGTAGAGACAAAGTACGAGCGAGTGGAACGTCTTAAACAGGTGTGCCATAACTAGAAAAATAAAAAAAGTTGAGTTAATGTTTGTATGTCAGGTAGGAAAAATTATTATGCACAGTTAAGCATAAAGGGAGTTTAAATTAAATAAAAGTACAAAAGAAAATAAGCTTTTTCCATATTTATATCGGGTTAAATATTCAATCAATTGCCAATGTACTGAAACTAGGGCCCATCACGTTTAAATTAAAATGAATTCATCACTCTTAGTACGTGTCAATAGGTTGGTGCAGTGTGCAGTTAGTGGCGTGGTAAGTTATTACGTTTTATCATAGCCTATAAGTAGGGCCTACTAAAAAAAAATCAAAATAATAATTAACATTAAAATAAAATAATTATTAATTCCAAATAAATTTTGAATACGGTAGGCCTCCACATATAACGAGAGTAAGCGCAGTATAAATCCTTGGCAATCACAATTGTCAAACTTGGGAAAGATTGTTCCATGTAACGTTTTGAAACTTCAGTTCACACAAGAAACAATTTTGTTTTAGTAAACAATCTAAATAATCAACTTTAGTTCACTTCCAACAATACAGTTTGTTTACCGGGTAGGCCCTACTGAAAGCAATGTTCGTATTTATTCCGAGTAAAATTAACAAAGAGCAACACATTAAATGCCCTGCCTCATTTTATTTTTAACAATTTAAAACCACATGATAAAAACTGTTGCAGGAAGAATGGTAGGTCAGTTCAGAATTCCAAGTTTCACTGGTAATTTATATGATCTAGGCATATTACTTAATTCCAAAAAAATTAAAAAGTGAGGGTTAAAAAATATTTTTAGTTTTAGTTTTTATTTTAGTATGAACCATAAAATAAATGCATCCATTTCAAAAGTTCATTCCCCAAGTTTGACGATCATCAAGTGCGTTTTAAGTTTGCTATAAAGAAAGTTTTAAAAAATATGTCCCTCACCAGAGAAGTAGATCGCTGGCAACGCTGACGTGTCGGCATAGAAGCTGGAGTTCGGCAACTCGGTTCACAGGGTGGTTCGAGACAACGTTTTGATCTTCGGAACGCAGCGAGTTTCAAGTAGAAAACGTCACCCGCCAAACAGTTTTGGACTGCTGAAATTAAAAAATAAGAAAGTGTTATCACCATTGTCCCTAAGAGTGTTGTATTATCAGAGTCCCCTTTTCTATAGCAGGCCTGTTAGCTATAAAAAATTAACAATATCATTATAAAATATAAGCAACAATGAAAAAATTTAAAAAAGAAAAGTTTAATTATTGTGCAATTTTAAAATTTATAATTATTTATTTTAAGTTTGTTTTGATGTCATTAAATTTTATTATAATCCGTCGTTGTGTAACAACCCATTAATTTGAAGACATAAACGCGGAAAGTTAAACGCCACCAATAAACAATTCCTCTAGCAAGTCACAAACCATGAGACTTTATAGCACAATATGCTGGTTGGGCTTAATGTAGGCTCCGTTCTGTATCCTACATTGAGTGTCAAGTTGGAATAGATTCACTTACCAGAGCACTTTCCGGAAACTCTTGAAGGCTTGTCGGCGTAGAAGCGTTGAGCCAAGCCGGTCTCTGCGACCCGATACAGACGACCTTCCTTCATGGAGACGAGCGAGGGACGCTAGCTCTGGGCAGGGAGAGTGGCTGTCAACAATAACAATACACCAAACATTCATGAATTTATTCAAGTATTTGTGGGTTGGGGGGGGGGGGAGGAGGCAGTTGACATCTTGGACAAAATATAAATGTTACACGGACATGAATTAAAAAATTAACTTAACACAATCATTGTGTCTTGGCCTTGGCACTGCAGTAATGATACTGAGAAAGAAAAGACTGATTGGATAGATCATAGAGTACCTATGTATGACCAGACCATCTCTATGGTATGACATCTCTCTCCTAAGTCACTGCTTGCAAAACAACATTGATACATTCAAGTAAACTAACTGTGTAATGCCATTGGGAATCGAACCCAAGACATTGTGCATTGAAAGCAGAACTAGCCCTAGTACAAGACACCAAGAAAGTGTACCTAACAGTCATGCATAATTATTCAACTACGTAATAATTAGTAATTCAAACCAAGATATTGTTATTAGGCCTAAATTTGAATTTAAAAACAAAAATAATTGCAATGTTATAGTGAAGTAAGCTCACCTGACTACACGTGTTGTGACAGCTGTGGATGCGTCAGGTCAGCTGATCACCTGAAGTGTCAGCCATGTTGATGTGACGTCACCATCAGCTGATAGGGGGGTTTAGCGAAGCGAGGTGTCCCCCCCCCTCCAGG
>JAMZAV010016358.1:0-10687 GCA_024449915.1 Sweltsa coloradensis | reverse complement strand
CGCAAATTAGATCAAATTCTTTGATGTGTTTTTTTTGGTTTTTCTTTTTTGTTTTTGTTTGTATTTTTGTGTGTTTGTTAACACGATTCCGGCTAAACCGATACTCCAATTGCGATGAAATTTTCTGGAGACCTTTGAAATCTTTTAACTTAGAACTGCCACCTTTTTGAGCGCAATCAAAAAATTATTTCTCATGAAAATCGCAATTTTACGATTTTTTTTCGTTTTTTCTTGTTTTTTCTGTTTGTATTTTTGTGTGTTTGTTAACACGATTCCGGCTAAACCGATACTCCAATTGCGATGAAATTTTCTAGAGACCTTCGAAATCTTTAAACTTAGAACTGCCACGTTTTTGGGTACAATAGAAGAAATATTTCTCATGAATATCGTACTTTCACGATTTTTTTAAAGATTTTTAGTGCGATATTTTCGTGACATTTGGGCCGATTCTGACCAAACGGGTAGGGCAACAACGTTCATATTTCACATGGACATTAAGGTAATGGTTATGTATTGCTTTTTGAAAGAAAAAGTTGAAAAAGTTGGCCAGAATCTATAGATATAAAGGTTTTAATATGAGTTTTTTTGAGGTTTATAATAACAATTAACAAGTTACAATAGAAACTTGACAACAATCACCTACAATGCATTCAAAAAGCAATTGCAAAGGAAAAGTGGACCTACAAAAACTAAAAACTTACAAAAACGCTCATCCATCAACGCGGCGGGACTAAAGCGTTTTCCTAGTTACAATATATTTAACACAAATAACAATATGGCGTAAAGATGTCTAACTATGGTACAAAATATGATACCGACTTAAAAATTTAGCAATCTTAAAGCTTTTGTAATGAGAAATTCGAAAATTCCTGGCTCCAAGCTAGGTGTTTAGTATTTAACTATTAATTGATTAATTAAGCGAGCGAAGCGAGCGTTTCCATTTGACTCTGCCGGAAAAAATAGTCACTGGTTTTGTTTTTTTTTTTGTTTGTTTGTTTGTTTGTTTTTTTTTTTGTTTGTATGTCTCGCGATAACGTTCGAACGGAGGCTCGGATCGAGTTGAAATTTTCACCATCCGCAAGCTTTGTTCTCGATTGAATGCCATTAGTTTTGTGGCAAAATCGTTCAAAAAGTTAAAAAGTTACATTAAAGTTAATCGAAAGTTTTTTTTTTCAAACTCAACGGCGACAAAATCTGAGATAGCCAAATCATTTAGAATGTCCGTCCGGTCACGAATATGTTAATTTTATTTTGATCCGATAAGTAGTGTAGATGGAAATTACATTATAACAAAAGTAACGTTGCCATGGCAACGAAAAGACGCGCGAAGTTTCTAATGCACTGCCACCTAGAAGTAATCAAAATACTTTCGAGGAAGCAGTCTATTAATTGTCAACAAAGAGTTTAAAAAGTTTTCCCAAGGAGTCAAGGTCCTCTAGATGGCGGTGGATTTTAAAGTAAAGATTTAAACACGGGTTTACCCAAATACCTTGGCAATAATAAATAATACTGGAAACGCGAACGTCGTAAATTTTAAAATTAAAAAAATGTGCAATGTGGGTCTAGCTATAGCACGTGCTCGCTTATCAACGCGTCCAACTGAGCGTTTCCTAGTTAACAATACATTAATTAAGCGAGCGAAGCGAGCGTTTCCATTTGACTCTGCCGGAAAAATTAGTCAAAGTTTTTTTTTTTTTTTTTGTATGTCTCGCCATAACGTTCGAACGGAGGCTCGGATCGAGTTGAAATTTTCACCATCCGCAAGCTTCGTTCTCGATTGAATGCCATTAGTTTTGTGGCAAAATCTTTCAAAAAGTTAAAAAGTTACATTAAAGTTAATCGAAAGTTTTTTTTCAAACTTCACGGCGACAAAATCTGAGATGGCCAAATCATTTAGAATGTCCGTCCGGTCACGAATATGTTAATTTTATTTTGATCCGATAAGTAGTGTAGATGGAAATTACATTATAACAAAGTACGGTTACCATGGCAACGGAAAGTCGTGCAGCTTTTTTGGCTCATGATAGCGGTCGAACGGAGGCTCGGATCGAGTTGAAATTTTCACCATCCGCAAGCTTTGTTCTCGATTGAAATTGAATGCCATTAGTTTTGTGGCAAAATCGTTCAAAAAGTTAAAAAGTTACATTAAAGTTAATCGAAAGTTTTTTTTTCAAACTTCACGGCGACAAAATCTGAGATAGCCAAATCATTTAGAATGTCCGTCCGGTCACGAATATGTTAATTTTATTTTGATCCGATAAGTAGTGTAGATGGAAATTATAACAAAAGTAACGTTGCCATGGCAACGAAAAGACGCGCGAAGTTTCTAATGCACTGCCACCTAGAAGCAAAGTAACCAAAATACTTTCGAGGAAGCAGTCTATTATTTGTCAACAAAGAGTTTAAATAGTTTTCCCAATGAGTCAAGGTCCTCTAGATGGCGGTGGATTTTATCCACAAAGTAAAGGTTTACACACGGGTTTACCCAAATACCTTGGCAATAATAAATAATATTGGAAACATGGCCCTGTGGACAGCGAACGTCGCAAATTTTAAAATTTAAAAAAAATGTGCAATGTGGGTCTAGCTATAGCACGTGCTCGCTTATCAACGCGTCCAACTGAGCGTTTCCTAGTTAGTTAATTTGGTCCTAAATTTTTAAAGTGAAGACAAATTTGTAGTGTTTGGTATCAATTGAAAGAATTTTTTACCAACATTAAGAAAAAAATACATTGAAAAAATATATTGAAATATATACATGTTATAGTTAAATATGTTGATTTTGTGATTTTTTAGTTTTTGAACCAAAAGATCGACTTTAAAATAAAATTTCTTCTGACCAATGAAAACACAGTGTGCACAAAATAACTGGTTACTATAATTATTGTATCATTTTTCAATTTTCAATAATAGTAATTACAATCTAGGTGCCCGTTAGGGCGCCGCAGCCAAGCCGCGGTGCGCTACACACTCAAGCACCTTATACACCAAGCAGAGTTGGGGTGATTTCGAGGTGTTACCCAGCCGTCATGTAACGTGATGTGAACTTGAAAACTATCACAATCGAGGGGATTTAGGTACCTGACAACACATGCCAAATTTTATTGGGGTACGACCATTCCTTCTTGGTGAAAAAATGTCTTCAAACATGCTCAAAATCACTTTAAGGATGTTAGCTACTGCTAGCTACTGCTAACATCTAATACGTCGGCCCGCGATTCTGACCAGACGGGTGGGGGGTGCAATGTTCATATTTTACATGGACATTAAGGTTATAGAATGATAGTCTCTTTTGAAAAAAAAGTTGAAAAAGTTTGTTGGAAGGCTTCCAAATAAAGGTTTTAAAATAAGCCTTAAACACTTGGCATATAATCAACAAGTAACCATAGTTACTTGACACTTGTTGACGGTATAAGCAGAGTTAGGCGGGAAAGTGCGATACGTAACAAATGGCGGACATTTAAAAATTTTCTTCTTTGTGTGGAACGAGAAAAGGTGTCATTATACTCTCATAAAACAAATCAGAAACCGTCCCTGGCCTAGGCCCAGATGTAGAAAATTATTTATAATACAACAGTGTAGGTCTAAAGTTCCATTTGGCTATAGGACTAGTAAAATTCATACTTACATTACATGTTTGACAAGCCTAGCCAACCCTATGCCAGCACAACATTGTTTGATATGAACTTGCTCAACTGTTTGTTTACATAATTGCAACAATCAAATCATTTCATACAACTTGTCTTTCGATTGGCCCGCGTTTATGAAGGCACTGCCATCTAGAATAAATATAGAACTTTTTCGAGCTCTTTGCTATACGCAAATCTTTTTAAAGTGTTTGGATTTCGTGATACTCTTTCAACCATAGACATCCTATTATACTATAGGGGTTTAATATCAATGCTTTCAACTCACAACCCATGACGTTTTCCACGATACCGTTCAAGAATACCAATTCCTTCGAAAACGAAAACGACTTCGTTTTCAAATTGCGTTTTCAACTCATCTCCCACGAACTCAAGAATTGGGGTCCAGTCCTTATACCGTCGTTATACCATGGTTATACCACCTATACCCAGGATGTACATGAACCCGGGGCTAGATATTTTACATCCTATATTGTTACTGCTAATACCATAGAATTTAAATCAACTTTGATAAAAATATTATATTTTAGCAAATAATTTTGTAATGGAACTTGAAAAAGTAATGAGATCACACACATAACAAAAACTTGTAGAAATACAGCCAAACCTTACACACTCAAAAGGAATGAGATCTAAAAAAAGGGCCAAGCTCATCTACCCTTCCACATAAACGACAGTGTCCCATAACAGCATCCTCGAAAAGCTTGGCAAAATAGAATTTGCATGTTTACGTTTAAATTAATTACAAAAAAAGAACTTTGATAAACTATTTCGTTAAATTAATAATCGCAAATTCTATTTTGAAAAGCTTTTCGAGGATGCTGTTATGGGACACTGTACGTTTATGTGGAAGGGTAGATGAGCTTGGCCCTTTTTTTAGATCTCATTCCTTTTTAGTGTGTAAGGTTTGGCTGTATTTCTACAAGTTTTGTTATGTGTGTTATATTTTACACAAATTAACAAATTTTCTTAATTTAAAAGTTACAGAAACATGTTGTGAGACGTAACAAAATGCATCATTTGACTTGTTTATAACAATCTTAAGGCTATTCCACCGCGTTTTTCTATTTTCCAAAATATGCTACTAAGTTAAAATATAGTGAATGGCTTTGAAACATGGCTATTTTAGAAAATCAAAAATATTTTTTCCAAATTTTTCTGATCCGGTACACGGCCAATATAGCCACCTCAAAATAATTTCAAACTTCAATTCGCCAGGGCACACCATTCAACGTACGGTGTTGTGCTTTTGTGACATTAATTTTTAACTGTTTTTCTATGGACTGACTGAGAGAAAACAGATTTATTTTAACAATTGTCTTTCCAGCGAATTTTTTCGTTTGGCGGTATTTTTTACCGATTTGTACCGCCAAACGAAAAAATTCGCAGGAAAGACAATTGTTAAAATAAATCTGTTTTCTCTCAGTCAGTCCAAAGAAAAACAGTTGAAAATTAATGTCACAAAAGCACAACACCCTACGTTGAATGGTGTGCCCTGGCGAATTGAAGTTTGAAATTATTTTGAGGTGGCTATATTGGCCGTGTACCGGATCAGAAAAATTTGGAAAAAATATTTTTGATTTTCTAAAATAGCCATGTTTCAAAGCCATTCACTATATTTTGACTTAGTAGCATATTTTGGAAAATAGAAAAACGCGGTGGAATAGCCTTAAAGATTTTGTAATCTAGGTGCCCGTTAGGGCGCCGCAGCCAAGCCGCGGTGCGCTACACACTCAAGCACCTTATACACCAAGCAGAGTTGGGGTGATTTCGAGGTGTTACCCAGCCGTCATGTAACGTGATGTGAACTTGAAAACTATCACAATCGAGGGGATTTAGGTACCTGACAACACATGCCAAATTTTATTGGGGTACGACCATTCCTTCTTGGTGAAAAAATGTCTTCAAACATGCTCAAAATCACTTTAAGGATGTTAGCTACTGCTAGCTACTGCTACTGCTAACATCTAATACGTCGGCCCGCGATTCTGACCAGACGGGTGGGGCTGCAATGTTCATATTTTACATGGACATTAAGGTTATAGAATGATAGTCTCTTTTGAAAAAAAAAGTTGAAAAAGTTTGTTGGAAGGCTTCCAATAAAGGTTTTAAAATAAGCCTTAAACACTTGGCATATAATCAACAAGTAACCATAGTTACTTGACACTTGTTGACGGTATAAGCAGAGTTAGGCGGGAAAGTGCGATACGTAAACAAATGGCGGACATTTAAAAATTTTCTTCTTTGTGTGGAACGAGAAAAGGTGTCATTATACTCTCATAAAACAAATCAGAAACCGTCCCTGGCCTAGGCCCAGATGTAGAAAATTATTTATAATACAACAGTGTAGGTCTAAAGTTCCATTTGGCTATAGGACTAGTAAAATTCATACTTACATTACATGTTTGACAAGCCTAGCCAACCCTATGCCAGCACAACATTGTTTTGATATGAACTTGCTCAACTGTTTGTTTACATAATTGCAACAATCAAATCATTTCATACAACTTGTCTTTCGATTGGCCCGCGTTTATGAAGGCACTGCCATCTAGAATAAATATAGAACTTTTTCGAGCTCTTTGCTATACGCAAATCTTTTTAAAGTGTTTGGATTTCGTGATACTCTTTCAACCATAGACATCCTATTATACTATAGGGGTTTAATATCAATGCTTTCAACTCACAACCCATGACGTTTTCCACGATACCGTTCAAGAATACCAATTCCTTCGAAAACGAAAACGACTTCGTTTTCAAATTGCGTTTTCAACTCAAAAAAAAAAAAAATTTCCCACGAACTCAAGAATTGGGGTCCAGTCCTTATACCGTCGTTATACCATGGTTATACCACCTATACCCAGGATGTACATGAACCCGGGGCTAGATATTTTACATCCTATATTGTTACTGCTAATACCATAGAATTTAAATCAACTTTGATAAAAATATTATATTTTAGCAAATAATTTTGTAATGGAACTTGAAAAAGTAATGAGATCACACACATAACAAAAACTTGTAGAAATACAGCCAAACCTTACACACTCAAAAGGAATGAGATCTAAAAAAAGGGCCAAAGCTCATCTACCCTTCCACATAAACGTACAGTGTCCCATAACAGCATCCTCGAAAAGCTTGGCAAAATAGAATTTGCATGTTTACGTTTAAATTAATTACAAAAAAAGAACTTTGATAAACTATTTCGTTAAATTAATAATCGCAAATTCTATTTTGAAAAGCTTTTCGAGGATGCTGTTATGGGACACTGTACGTTTATGTGGAAGGGTAGATGAGCTTGGCCCTTTTTTTAGATCTCATTCCTTTTGAGTGTGTAAGGTTTGGCTGTATTTCTACAAGTTTTTGTTATGTGTGTTATATTTTACACAAATTAACAAATTTTCTTAAATTGAAAAGTTACAGAAACATGTTGTGAGACGTAACAAAATGCATCATTTGACTTGTTTATAACAATCTTAAAGATTTTGTAATCTAGGTGCCCGTTAGGGCGCCGCAGCCAAGCCGCGGTGCGCTACACACTCAAGCACCTTATACACCAAGCAGAGTTGGGGTGATTTCGAGGTGTTACCCAGCCGTCATGTAACGTGATGTGAACTTGAAAACTATCACAATCGAGGGGATTTAGGTACCTGACAACACATGCCAAATTTTATTGGGGTACGACCATTCCTTCTTGGTGAAAAAATGTCTTCAAACATGCTCAAAATCACTTTAAGGATCTAGGTGCCCGTTAGGGCGCCGCAGCCAAGCCGCGGTGCGCTACACACTCAAGCACCTTATACACCAAGCAGAGTTGGGGTGATTTCGAGGTGTTACCCAGCCGTCATGTAACGTGATGTGAACTTGAAAACTATCACAATCGAGGGGATTTAGGTACCTGACAACACATGCCAAATTTTATTGGGTACGACCATTCCTTCTTGGTGAAAAAATGGCTTGAAACATGCTCAAAATCACTTTAAGGATGTTAGCTACTCCTACTACTACTGCTACTACTGCTACTTACATCTAATACGTCGGCCCGCGATTCTGACCAGACGGGTGGGACTACAATGTTCATATTTTACATGGACATTAAGGTTATAGTATTATAGTCTCTTTTGAAAAAAAAAGTTGAAAAAGTTTGTTGGAAGGCTTCCAAATAAAGGTTTTAAAATAAGCCTTATACAATCAACAAGTAACCATAGTTACTTGACACTTGTTGACGGTATAAGCAGAGTACGGCGGGAAAGTGCGATACGTAAACAAATGGCGGACATTTTAAATTTTGCTTCTATGTGTGAAATGAGAAAAGTTGTCATTATACTCTCATAAAACAAATCAGAAACCGTCCCTGACCTAGGCCCAGATGTAGAAAATTATTTATAATACAACAGTGTAGGTCTAAAGTTCCATTAGGCTATAGGACTAGATAAAATTATTACTTACATTACATGTTTGGCAAGCCTAGCCAACCCTAGGCCAGCACAACATAGTTCTGTCACACAATACACACAAACACAATGTCGAAGCAAGGTGTCAAAATAATATGCGCTTGCTCATCTGTTTGTTTACATAATTGCAACAATCAAATCATTTCACGCAACTCGTCTTTCGTTTATGAAGGCACTGCCATCTAGAATAAATATAGAACTTTTTCGAGCTCTTTGCTATACGCATATCTTTTTAAAGTGTCAAACGAAAACGACTTCGTTTTCAAATTGCGTTTTCAACAGTCATCTCCCACGAACTCAAGAATTGGGGTCCAGTCCTTATACCGTCGTTATACCATGGTTATACCACCTATACCCAGGATGTACATGAATCCGGGTCTAGATATTTTACATCCTATATTGTTATTGCTAATACCATAGAAATTAAATAAACTTTGATAAAATTATTATATTTTAACATATCATTTTGCAATGGAACTTTAAAAAGTAATGAGATCACACACATAACAAAAACTTGTAGAAATACAGCCAAACCTTACACACTCAAAAAAAATGAGATCTAAAAAAAGGGCCAAGCTCATCTACCCTTCCACATTTGCGCATTCTTAATTCATAAACGTACAGTGTCCCATAACAGCATCCTCGAAAAGCTTGGCAAAATAAAATTTGCATGTTATTACGTTTTAATTAATTAGAAAAAAGAACTTGGATGAACTATTTCGTTTAAATTAATAATCGCAAATTCTATTTTGCCAAGCTTTTCGAGGATGCTGTTATGGGACACTGTACGTTTATGAATTAAGAATGCGCAAATGTGGAAGGGTAGATGAGCTTGGCCCTTTTTTTAGATCTCATTTCTTTGAGTGTGTAAGGTTTGGCTGTATTTCTACAAGTTTTTGTTATGTGTGTTGTTAGCTACTGCTAGCTACTGCTACTGCTAACATCTAATACGTCGGCCCGCGATTCTGACCAGACGGGTGGGGCTACAATGTTCATATTTTACATGGACATTAAGGTTATAGAAATATAGTCTCTTTAAAAAAAAAAGTTGAAAAAGTTTGTTGGAAGGCTTCCAAATAAAGGTTTTAAAATAAGCCTTAAACACTTGGCATATAATCAACAAGTAACCATAGTTACTTGACACTTGTTGACGGGATAAGCAGAGTTAGGCGGGAAAGTGCGATACGTAAACAAATGGCGGACATTTAAAATTTTTCTTCTTTGTGTGGAACGAGAAAAGGTGTCATTATACTCTCATAAAACAAATCAGAAACCGTCCCTGGCCTAGGCCCAGATGTAGAAAATTATTTATAATACAACAGTGTAGGTCTAAAGTTCCATTAGGCTATAGGACTAGATAAATAAATACTTACACTACATGTTTGACAAGCCCTAGGCCTTTCTTAGCCAACCCTAGGCCAGCACAACCTTGTTTTGACACTTCCCGCACAAATAACTAGTTTTGATTACTACAAGCCTAATGCAGATAAAACAATGGTATGATAGTCCTAGGCTATTCCAAAATTTACGGCAATAATAAGCTTTTTCTTTACTTTTAATAAACTCACGCAATCTCCTGTCACTTTTAATAAAAATGTAAAACAAAAGATGGTGAAAATTTTCAATATTCTTCTGATTATCTGATGATTTACATGGCTGTGGGTCAAGGCCGTCTAGATATATCGCTTCCCTCGTGTGGGTGCAGTGAAATAGGTGTAAAATTACATTAGTTGTGCGTTTGTTGTTACATGGGAAAGTTTTAATAGGATGTGAGTTGCCTAGACTTAACCAGTCCTTAAACCGTCGTTATACCATGGTTATACCACCTATACCCAGGATGTACATGAATCCGGGCCTAGATATTTTACATCCTATTGTTATTGCTAATACCATAAAAATTAAATCAACTTTGATAAAAATATTATATTTTAACAAATAATTTTGTAATGGAACTTGAAAAAGTAATAAGATCACACACATAACAAAAACTTGTAGAAATACAGCCAAACCTTACACACTCAAAAGGAATGAGATCTAAAAAAAGGGCCAAGCTCATCTACCCTTCCACATTTGCGCATTCTTAATTCATAAACGTACAGTGTCCCATAACAGCATCCTCGAAAAGCTTGGCAAAATAGAATTTGCATGTTTACGTTTAAATTAATTACAAAAAAAGAACTTGGATAAACTACTACGTTAAATTAATAATCGCAAATAAACCACAAATAACCGCGCTGTATTTATACCCAGCGTTCCGGGCGTCACGACGCTGCTATCAGAAATTGCGACCAATCACAGAGCTCAATGCTCCGACCAATCACAGAGCTCAATGTTGTGACCAATGACAAGCCGTGGATTAGGAATCGATCTTAGCATTGAGCTCGATTTTCCACGATACCAATAGTGTTATATTCCATTAATAATCGATGTTTGTTCGATCGCTCGATAATGTTATGTTATAATAATCGAAAAGCCGAACGTCACAAATACGCTACATCCTCAATCTATGATTCTATCGTAGTGGAAGCCTTAGGTTATGTTGTAGCTTGATGTCTTAAACGTAGACGCCTATTTACGTATTATAAAGAT
>JAMZAV010016357.1:0-11354 GCA_024449915.1 Sweltsa coloradensis | reverse complement strand
ATCGTTTTAGAATTGGCTTAAAAAACAAACGGAACGATCAAATGGTAAAACTCCAAGCACAACTGAACGGAAAATCTAGCCATATTGGACAATGTGCTTTGTTTCGTTTATGAATCTTCAAATACCAAACGCGCGTAAAAATCTATCAAAATATCAACCGGAAGTGCGTACTAAAATAAGGTTTTAATACAATTAATCAAAAATATAAGTAAAAACCTAAGATTTTAAAATCATCTAATTTGGTAAGAATCTATTTTTACGCACTGTGTAAAAACTACTAGGACGCTTATCTAACGCTTTTCTAGTAACGTTGAATTGAAGTTAATCTAGTGCTGTTTACATACATTAATTAAAATGCAAAAAAGGAACATGGAGAAGAGGCCAACATCTGTAGATGTAATTGTAATGAACTGATGGAGAGGGGGGGGGGGACTGGAAGAAATTACATATAATTTTATAATTTTGATTTCATATGTACAGGATCAAAACTTAGACAAAAAATTATATTCTTTGTGTATTGTAAGGGAGTTGTAAATACATTTAGAAATCAATTTCAGTTTATAAGAAATCGACCAATCTAGCAACACTGCCAGATCCCGGAGGAGATACCTCGTATTGGCATTCTACTTCGTTGCTGTGTTTGTGAGACAGTTTAGGTGTTACCACGTTCCCCCAGAGAAAAATAATGAAGGCATGTCAATTTCAATTTTAAAATGTCAAATATTATACCTCCCACTTTTTGTTTTACATGATATGGAGAGTCAATTACTAGTTGTATTTGTAGGCTATGACTCACATATACCAATATATTCAGTTCAGATTTATTTGGCTACTAATTAAGCGAGCGAAGCGAGCGTTTCCATTTGACTCTGCCGGAAAAATTAGTCACTGTTTTTTGTTTTTGTTTGTTTTGTTTGTTTGTTTGTTTGTTTGTTTTTGTTTGTATGTCTCGCCATAACGTTCGAACGGAGGCTCGGATCGAGTTGAAATTTTGACCATCCGCAAGCTTTGTTCTCGATTGAATGCCATTAGTTTTGTGGCAAAATCGTTCAAAAAGTTAAAAAGTTACATTAAAGTTAATCGAAAGTTTTTTTTTTCAAAATCAACGGCGACAAAATCTGAGATAGCCAAATCATTTAGAATGTCCGTCCGGGCACGAATATGTTAATTTTATTTTGATCCGATAAGTAGTGTAGATGGAAATCACATTATAACAAAAGTAAAAGTTGCCATGGCAACGAAAAGACGCGCGAAGTTTCTAATGCACTGCCACCTAGAAGTAATCAAAATACTTTCGAGGAAGCAGTCTATTATTTGTCAACAAAGAGTTTAATAGTTTTCCAGGGAGTCAAGGTCCTCTAGATGGCGGTGGATTTTATCCACAAAGTAAAGGTTTACACCCCGGGTTTACCCAAATACCTTGGCAATAATAAATAATATTGGAAACATGGCCCTGTGGACAGCGAACGTCGCAAAATTTTTAAAATTAAAAAAAATGTGCAATGTGGGTCTAGCTATAGCACGTGCTCGCTTATCAACGCGTCCCCAACTGAGCGTTTCCTAGTTAGAATAAATTACTACTCCTAAAGCACTGTCAAATATTTACGTATTTTATTGTATGTATGTTATTTATGTATAATATTATGTATGTTAATATTTATGTTAGACTATATACGTTGATAGTTGAGGACCGACGAAGTTTAAAGGAAATTCTATTCCCCCCCCCCCCCCCCAAAGAATGGTGTGATAACAATAGTAAAAAACAACTCGACTAAGAATAAAACTGGGGCCTCCAACTATTCCTTGACTTTCCTTGTATCTGTCCTTGGAATAGAAAGTTCTCATTTCGTCTAAATTGTGATCATTCCCTACTCTGCAGTTTCTGATTTTTGCGATCCTTATAACAATGTAGGTTGGGTGGGGTCGTAAATCATTTCTATCTGCTATATGGACTGTTAATTATTCTTTTCCATTTCTTCCTTATTCGTTTAAACTTTCTTTTTCTCAATTTCTCTCTACTTTTCTTACCTTTTTGAAATTTGAATGATATTTTATTTCCTACTTTTCAATCACCCACTAAATAGAAATATTAATCATTTGAATTTAAAAAGAAAAAATAATCTCGCAACCATGGTATGTTATGAATGCTTGTTTTACTTTCAATAAAAATATATTTCTAGTGTGAAAAGGTCAGTCGAGGTCAATGAAGATCAAATTTAGAGTTTTGGCAATATTATTCATAAAACGTTTTTCTTATGGTTAATGATATCACATTGTTGTATGATATTAGGTTTAATATAAAATATATGTAATAATCGGGGTAATTTAGGATCCTGAAAACACATGCCAGTATTTTGGTTTGGTTGCGAACATTCCTTTGGCGTTAATATGGTCGATTTTCCAATTTGAGGTATTCACCCGCTAAACTCAAAAAATATATTTCATTCAGGCTTACTAGTTATGAAATCAACAGAAAAATTATTGGGTCCACCTTGGTATTTTTCGAGCTAGGTCCATCGGCAAAATCCCCAATAAGAAATAACATGGGGGCGATTTTTTATACCCCGTGACCTTGGGGATTTTGATCCGAAAAACTACTGGCCATTATTGACTTTACTCGCCAGCCTTTTCTGTAAATCTCTATATTTTGTTTTGTAAATTGTGCAAGTAGTTTGGTCAAAATATGCTGATTACCAAGAAGGGGTGTGATTTTGGAATGCACATTTTTGCGTGTTTGAGTGTATACTGTATATTTGTTCACAGTTACAAGGCACAATGTAATAAAGGACCATTTTTGATTGGTATGATGCGCTAGTATCTTTGTGGAACAAAAAAAGCAAGTTAAAGCCGATTTAAGAAACTATCCAAAACGCCAATTTTCGCAAATTTCATGTTTTAAAAAAAATAAAAAATTTCCCTTGTAAAATCACAGTTTCAAGATATAATTTTTTCAACTGTCATTTAAGTGTAGTATTATGCTATAGATTATGGGGTTTAAAAAAATAATTTTTTTGGGGTAATAGCCTATTTAACATTTATGCAAAAATTCGGCAACCGTTCAGCTGCAATCGTCAACCCCTGAGCACGCGCATTAGCATGAGTTGGGGCCAAGCTCAACCAGCGCCCCACCAAGCCTATACGGATTGGATGAAGGGGATTTTTTGTGGCTGATTATGTTTTTTCCTGACTCCATTGAAACCCAGTTTTTCTTGTGTTGCTTTTGTCCTAGGTTAAGGCTCAAACTCACGGATAGACGCCGGACTATCAGTGCAAGATTACATGCACATTACAGTTACACATTACAGTTACATTACAGTTACAGTTTACGTTACAGTATAGTTTTCAGTTACACACATTACAGTGCAAACGAACCCGTTAGTTAGTGGGGTTATTTTAAATATTTTTTTTGAAAATGTAAAGAGCATCAGATTTGTAAACAAAGACGAAAAGGGTTATTGTTAAGTAATTTTATTATTTGGATAGTTGGCAAGGAATTTTGTATAGGGTTGTACAATGGAGTTCATCATCCTCAATCTCCTATGAATACCGAGGGAATAAAACTCGGAAATACCAGCGTATTGAACCGGCGTCCTCCCAGATTAGAGGCTAGCACGCTATGCACTAAAATATATTTTGCAAAACAACGTTTGACATAACATAATTGAATGTAATTAATTCAATAAAATATTCCAAACTTATTTTGGTACAAAATAAATAACTAAATGCAAACTCGTAAACAGAGAAGCTACACGACCTAGTGAATTTTTAGGACCCCCCTTTTCCCTTATACCGTCAAATAAGTGTGTGAAATTCAAAAATTTTGGTACTGCGATTTCATTGGCTTATCACTGTACAAGGGCGTTCCCCACAGTTTGAATGGGACCTCACATAGTCGATAAAATTCACCCAGAGTGTGTATGAAGTGTGTATGAGCTATTTGAGAGCGCTCTGGTGGTTACACACATGAACTTCAAAAAACGCGCAAACAGCATGTACTGAGGTCTTCGCTCAAATTTTACGAAAAGTCTTAAATACAATACTGCTATGCAGCTATAATGCTAAAACAATCCGAGGTCCTGGGCAAAGACCTCGGTTTGAAAAAGGACCTCGGAGCCCCGTTGTGTATTCATGCGCAAGACCTCACTTGATACGGTTTGCACACTCACACACACACACACACACACACACACACACACACACACACACACACACACACACACACACACACACACACTGTCCTTGGTCGGAGGTAGACGTGTTTTCGTCCGCTCCCGCTCACTGTGTTATTTGTGTACCTGGCTGCAGTGCATGCATTATAGCATTGCTCACTCAAGCCAATACTGCTAACATTGTGGTTTTTGACGCTGTGTTGTTGTTTCTTTGTCGTTTTTGTTTATTTAACAAGTTCATCTTGTTCAGTTTTTTCTCCTCTTTCGTTTGGTGTAGGTTTCATTACCGAATTTTTAATTTTTAAGCAAGTTTTACACTTGTATATTTTTTGCATTGTCTAGTTTTTTCTTTCAGGTGAAGGCCTATTCTAGTAGGCTTCACCTGAAAGTCCTTCTTTGTGTTTGCTGCACTAGAGTGAACCTCCCCACGCATTCTAGTGTAGTTTTCGTTTTGAATTTTTAATTTTTAAACCCCTTTTTGGACTCTGCCATTTTTTCTCAATCTGAGAAAATTTTATTTTTCATTGATTTTCTTTCATTCTTGTTCAGCTTGCTGCCTGGTCCTCAGGGCCAGGTAGCAACTGAGTTGTTGCCGTGTCAGGCGTGTTTTTTGTATTTTTAAATTCAAAATACTTGAGGTTTTTGGCTGGCCATGAGTCAATCAAGGCCTCAAGATTTTTTGAGGAAGACCCCTGTCCCCGCTTCTAAAGCTGGGACAGGTAAGGATACGAAATCGGCCCTAAAGCGAGGGCTCAAACAGGTGGTGAATATGTCCCTTGTTCGCAAGGGATATACCAACCCTGAGATTTCAACAGTGACTGCCCTCAGGCCTTCTCTGGCGGCAGTCACTGCCACTGTTAAACAACAACCTGCTGCGCTGACTGAATCAGCACAACAGTCTGCAACCGTTCTTCCTGTTTCTCCGCGCCTCAACAGGTCGCTATCTGACGTCCAGGTAGCGACCAGCCCTGTTGAGGCTGCATCAACAGTTGTTGTGGTGGCTGGTTCAGCCAGCGCAGCAACATTGTTGCACCCGACACCAACACCTATATTACCAGTGGTGTCACCCACCCTCAACTCACCACAGGTGCTACCCACCCCCACCTTACCAGGGTGCTACCACACCCCACCTTTACCAGTGGTGTCACCGGCTATCGTTCCCGAGGCCCTTACCCCGAACGTTACTAAGCCGACCATGGCCCAGGCTGTGTCGTCGGGCGCGGGTACACGGCCCCAGGTTCGGGCAGATCAACCCTCCACTGGTCAGGCATGTCCAAAGAAGGACCAGGCCATACTGTTCCCTTCAATAGAGAATGTCACCATCTCACAGTACATGCGGTCCCTGGCCGATGTTATCGGGGGCAAAAACATCACCTTTGCCTCCAGGATGTCCCAGGGCCGCGTGTGCTTCTATCTGAAAAGTAAGGCCTTGGTGGACACCTTCATGCTTGACCATGGAGGGATACAAATCAAGGACCAGTTTTTGTCGGCGCGCAGGCTTGTCACTCCCGCCGAGCGCCTGGTACTGTCCAATGCCAGCCCCCATATCCCGCACCGAGCCATCGAGGCCGAGTTGGCCAAACTGGTCCGAATCGTGTCCCCGATGGCGTACATCACCGTTGGTGTAAAGGAGGTCGACATTGGCCACGTCTACAGTTTTCGTCGTCAGATTTTTGTCGTCAAGGCTGAAAACATCAATCTGCCAGATTCCATCCTGGTAGACTATGATGGGGAACGCAACCGCGTGTTCCTCAGCTTTGACGACATTAAATGCTTCAAGTGCAAGCAGACTGGACACATTGCCAGGGCTTGCACAGTCACTGTTAACAAAGCCCCATCTGCCGGCGGAGCTGCACCCCATGCGGCTGGCGGCGAAAAGAGGAAGGACCTCGTTGGGAGTGGGGATGCCTTTGCGTCCACCTCGGCGGCGAGCGCTGAGCAGGGTGAGCCTTCAGCCACTGTGGTCACGGCCCAGTCTACTGCTGCGGCTCTACCTCCCAACGGAATGGACTGCGGCGACACTCCCTCTCCCATATCTTTACTGACCTCCATGGAGGGAGATGGTTTCACTCCAGTGACTGTAACGCGAAAGCCACGCAGTGAGTCCCCAGCTAAAAAGCGTCAAAAACACAATGAGGGGGCAACACAATGTGAGGTGACCATGCCCCTGGCCGCCATAGAGCTTCTTAACAGCGAGGAGCCAAACAACGTGCTGTCAACCTGCGCATTCCTGCAGTTCTTTGCAGACGTTAAGGGCAGCGATCAGCCACTAAAGGTTGCTCATCGCTTCACCCAAGACATCGAGGGACTCTTACAGATGCTGCTGTTGATCAAGCCGGCTGTTAGGGAAGTGCGAGCCATAAGAGCCAGGGTTGAACGCCTTCAGGGCACCCTGCGTAAGGCACAAAACTTCTTCTTAGTGTCCGGTGACTACGGTTTCTCTCTCTCCAGGTCAAACTCGCAGGAGAGCCTTGGGTCAAATGGAGTGGAGTGACGCCAAACAACATGGGAGAGGCAACAATCTTAACTCTAAACACAAAGAGCGTCCGCAGCGACTTTAAGTGGTGTCAGCTGTCTAGTTTCCTCGATCGCCATTTCCCCGACGTCGTCCTCTTACAGGAGACAAACACGCCTTCAGCACCACTTCCCTTTCTTATATCCAAATATAGCTTCTATTTCAACCCACCAATTCAAGTGTGTACAGGCACCATGATTGGACTTCGCAAGTCGTCCCCCATGGTGTTTCGTGCACACAACATTCTCTACCCCAGCTACCTTCAAGAACTTCTCTTGGAGATTCCTGCCACAAATCGGACCCTTCACGTCGTTTCTATTTATTTGCCTCACGACCAGCACTTGGCTTTTTGGACGTGTTAGGGCTCCTCGAGCGACACATCCGAGACGTGCGTGGTGCTGCGGGAGCCGATGCCCAGATCCTTGTTGGGGGGGATTTCAACTGCACGTTGAATCCCAATATCGACAGGTCTGGTGGCACCGAGAGGTATCCGCGCCTTGTCAGTCTGCTCCGAGACACTGTCACGGCCGCAGAATTTTCCGATTTGTGGCGGGAGTTTCATCCCATTGACCCCGGCTTTACCTTTGTAGGTAATGCCCCCTTTTACAGCGCTTCACGCATTGATCGATTTTACGCTTCTCCCGAAGTCACGACAACGGTGAAAGGAGTCCGGGTTCTGCCCTCGTTCTCTGATCACCTGGCCCTACTTACCACCATGTCACTGCAAACGCCCAAGTTTGCCTCTCCCTATTGGCGTCTCGATAACACCCTTCTCGAGGACCCTACTTATGGGGATTGCATGCGAGAGCTCTTCCTCTCGTTCGAGGCTCGACGCCACCTCTATGCCACCCTACACCACTGGTGGGAAGCTCTCAAGCAGGAGATTCGGACCACGACTATCCGATTCGTTCGACTACGCAGGCAACTCAAGGACGAGACTTTCGTCCGTCTGGAGCGACGAGTCGATCGAATCGTGTCCGGTCCCCTGCTTGCCGGAAACACCACGGCTGACCTAGCTCGCGCTAACGAGCAGGTGCGCGAAGCGTACACTCGTAGAAGTGAGAGAGTGTTGACAAACTCCCGTTACGAGCAGCTACTTGCCACTGACAGTCCTGCAGCTCCGAATCTGGCGCGGGACATGGCACCGACGTTTCAACCTTTGAAACAACTTCGCTTTGAGGGTCGTGTGGTGTCCGACGGCATGTCTCTCTGCACAGCCGCACGGCAGCATTTTCAGGCCGTCTTTAGTGCCGTGCCCGTGGTCATCGAGGAGGACTCGCCATTGTACGAGTCTCTGCCGGCGCTCTCTCATCTTCAGCAAGAGAACCTTGACCGCCCTTTCACCCACCAAGAACTCTCGGAGGCGCTGGGCTCCCTGAACAAGGGTAAGGCCCCTGGCATAGACGGTCTCACTCCGGAGTTCTACTCGTTCTTCTGGGGTGAGCTGTCGGACCCGTTCAGGGAAGTGCTGGACAGCTCTCTGGAGTTAGGCTTCCTCCCAAAGTCGGCTCAGAAATCCGTCCTGACCCTCCTGCCCAAATCAGGAGACAAGATGGAGATTAAGAACTGGCGTCCCATCTCCCTTCTCACCGTGGACTACAAGATACTAGCCCGCGCCCTCGCCACACGCCTGAGCGAGGTGGTGAGTTCGTTGGTGCACCCTGATCAGGGCTACTGTATCCCCGGGCGGACCATTTTCGATAGTCTTCACCTGCATCGAGACGTCCTGGAGTACGCCAATGCAGAGGGAGTGCCCCTGGCCGTCCTGTCTCTCGACCAGCAAGGAGCGTTCGACAGGGTTAACCACGACTATCTATTCCACCTTCTTCGTGCCTTCGGGTTCGGAGAGTCTTTCCTGTCTACCCTGCGAACGCTCTACGCCGGTGCCACGTGCCATGTGCGGGTGGGGTGTTGCCTGACGGCACCCTTTGCTTTTGGTCGTGGCATACGACAGGGCTGTCCGCTGTCGGGGCCACTTTTCTCTCTGGCCGCCGAGCCGTTTCTCAGACTCTGCAGGTCGAGACTGGTTGGCTTCCGTCTGCCGGGCCAACCGGAGAGAAGGCTGGTCGTCTCCGGATATGCGGATGACTTCACTGCCTTCATCGCAGAAGACCGGGACTTCGACCGCCTCCGGGATGTGTACGGCGTCTACTCCGCACAGTCTGGGGCCCAGCTTAATGCCGTCAAGTCCACGGGCCTGTGGGCAGGCAGCTGGGTTGGCCGTCAGGACACGCCACTCGATTTCGCTTGGTCGAGCGAAGGCACCAAGATTCTTGGCGTCGTGATGGGGAACACCCCTGCCGTGGTGGCCGGGAGCCTAGAGGATTTGCTGCAGAAGTTCCTTGCAGCAATACTCAGGTGGCGTTTTAGGGCGTCTGCCATGTCGCTTCGTGGCCGCGTCCTGGTTGCAAACCAGTTCCTGGCCCCTAGGTTGTGGTACACTTTCCAAATAGTGCCTCCCCCTCCGGCTCTTGTCAACCGGATGCAGGGGGAACTAGCCAACTTTGTATGGGCGGGCAGGAGCATTGGACTCGTCTACGAGACCTGTGTGCTCCCGTCAACCTGGGAGGACTCGGACTGGTTCACCTTGCGTCCAAGGTGACTATGTTCCGGATGCTGTTTGCCTACCGATATCTGTCCAGCCTGGATGACCATCCCTGTCACGCCGTGACCCGGCACTTCCTCGGAAAGTTCCGACATCTGGGTCTTGGATGGCAGGTACTGTTTCATCCGCAAATCGGTGGGCCTGCAGCCCGGGGCACGTCCGAGTTCCTCCGCACGGTTCTGGTGGCTTGGTACTCCCTGCAACCAAAGCCGAGAAACTTCCCATCCACCGTCTGGGGTCTCCGTGACGTTCCACTCACTCTGACTTCCCTAATCCCTACAGCCACCACTCCCTTCATCCCTTCCTGGTCTTTACTGGGATGTAAGACGTTGGGTGACATGCTCGTCGGTGACGAGTGGTTGGAGGTGGACTCCTTGCAGGGTTTTGACGAACTGCCCCGTCGCACTCGCGAAGCCCTGAGAATCAACGGAAACAGGATCCGAGCTTTCTGCAGCCTCCGCTTCCGTGGGGTCAGGGAGATTCCGGGTCCTGAGCCCTGGCCACCGCCTCTTTTTACCGCCGCCCGCTCTCCGGCAAGTGGGTCCCTCTGCTTCCGCATTCCAACAGGCGGTCGATCCTGTTTGACATCATGGTCAAGGGGCTTGGCATAGACGGTTCCGCAGAGGGCCAATGGTCCAATGACCGGGTCAACTGGAAAGGCCTAGCCCGCTCACCGTCCTTGGGACTTGATTCCGAGGTGGTGTGGCGCTTCAACAAGAACCGTCTAGCTGACCCCATATTCCTTTATCATGCAGGGTTGGCCGCCTCCCGCCTGTGCCCCTGGTGCCTGGTCGAGGGGTCAGCGTGGCACATGCTGGTGTCCTGTCGGCAGGCAACACCCATGTGGCGATTGGCTGACTCCCTCATCAGGGGCATTCTGGGACGCCCTAGACTGTCTCTGAGGGATTTGTATGTCGGTTTCTGGCCCGACAAATCATCCTCTGTCACCCAAATCGATCTTGCCAATTTCGTTCTCGTGTGGCCAAGAGCACGGTCTACCGGCTCCTGGTCTGCTATTTCAAGGATGGCAGAGTGCCTGCCCCCTACGAAGTTGTCCTCAAGGCCCGTCTGAAGTCCCGACTCCTCAAGGAATATGCTTGGCACCTTGGGCGAGGGACAATAGACGGCTTGAGGCAAAATGGTGCGATAGAGAGGCGCTCTGCTCCATCCTTGATGGGGAGCTCCTCTTTATTCAGGCACTGAACCAGTAAGGACCTTCTGTTTTCATTTAGTGACCGATAGGGTTTGCACTCCCAAACCCTAACATTGTTTATTGTTTATTTTTCTCCTTGGTTTTTAGTATTTGACGGAAAGGAAGAAGCCCATCAGGCTCTTCCTCTTTCATTCTTATTCTTTTGTTTCTCATTATATCTTCAAGTCAATTTGATGTTCCGTCACCTTTATGTTCTTTCGGTTATCGTTATTGAGAAACTTATCCTTTTGGAATACGTTATCTCTCCCCTATCGGCCCCTTTATAAATAAATAAATAAATAAATAAATAAATAAATAAATACACACACACACACATGCACAGATTCACAGAATAAGCGCCGTTTATCTTGAATTGTAACCCAAATTCGCTTTGCTCACTCGTATAATAAATCAGATTAATTGTCGGTAAAACGCACTAAATCCATTCTAGGATCTCCAAAATTGATAAAATTCCCTGCGGGTCTAAACTGGTTGCGCGGCCCACGATAGTAGGGGGTGGTTTTAGTTAAAATATTGTAGGCATCGATCATTGTTAGTAGTTATTTGTAGCCGATAATGTATGCAATAGAAACAATGGTATAGAAACATACGAGTTTTGTACCGTTTGACAAAAAAATTCGTACACCAACTGTTATTTTCAGAAACTATTTTAGCTTTAGTCAAGTTATAGCTAAAGGTGTTTAGAAACAATGTCCAGAAAACCGATTCTCAAAATTTAGTTTTGAACTAGTCTTGTATATTACACTTTTGTCCAAAAATCTAAATATAATTTCCAAAAGTGAGGTTATGTCCCCCCAAAAAATAACATTTTTTTTCTGTTATTTTAAAGGCCTTCTTTCATTCAGCAAATTT